>CAWVQG010000041.1:0-78619 GCA_963932195.1 Empis livida
TTAAAACTTTAAATTAAGCGGGTGTTTTACTTTTTCAAATTTCTTTTCAATTTGGGTGCTACTAAAAGAAATGTATTTATATTTCTACTAATCTTTAAAATGTAACTTAAATTGTATATGGTGTTCATTGGAGCCTTTATTATAAAGATAATAAATTGTATAACAAATTTCTTAGTTAGTATAATTTCGATGTTCTACGAATGGAAGTAGCAAAATAATATTTCACTTGAAAATATGATATCATATAGTAAACAGTCACCTAAAACGTTGTAAGATGACGCGTTTGAAGTAAATATTTTACGTTAATTTAAAAACTGAAATGAGTTCATTAAGCTTATTTAATGGTTAATATGATGTATAACAATTTTAATTATACACAATTTTATAAGCACATTAATTTTATTTTATAACCAATTTCTAAAATAAATTAATTAAATTAAATTGTTTTATTAAATAATATTAAAAATAAACTTTTGTTTATTATTTCAGATTGTTGCCGTTTACACAAAACAAACTCAAATTATCATTTTTTTCGAGATAAACTATCTAAAGAAAAACAAATAATTATTATAACGAAAAATTTCGAATACAAATCAGAATTATAATAAATAAACGATCGTAATTCCTAACGAAAACATATTATACGGCAAATGGTGTAACCTGTATAAACAAATTATATACTATTTTATTTATTTGCTGACAACCGTAGTCATAGATATACAATATGAACACATGACTTATAACATGAGAAATATGGAATTAGTACAATTGAGTGGCCTAGTTTCAAAATAAAAATTCATTGCCAAATTTCTAATTAAAATATATTAGTAAAAATTCATTTCCAAATTTCTAATTAAAATATATTAGCAAAGAATATATATTTTATAAAACCATAATACGTTAGAAATAATAAATAAATATAAGAAACATAGCCAAATGAAACTATTTCTGAAGAGTATTTTCCAATTTTCCAAAAATCACCTCAAATGTAATTTGTCATTTTTGAAACTAGGCCTCCTAATTTAGCCAATTGAAGCCTTAGAATTTGAGTCATCAAATGCAGAATTAATAATCAACTAAGGTTTCAGAATCTTGAGTCATCAAATAACGAATTAGTCATCAATCATAAGATGTTGATTAGACATGAATGGCATGATCGTTTCTTTTTTAATATACCAAGGAAATGATCATGTCAGTGTATATATATGACATAATCAAGTGAAAATTTTGCATTTGACAGAAATATTCAGCTAATATTTGTCATACACGTTGACTTCGTTTTTTTTAGTATAACACGAAAATTTTTGTCTCTTTGCGATTTCTTATAATTGGTATTTGTTAACATCCAAAAAATATTGAAGAATAGGATATTCTGTACTTACGTAAAAGGATTCACTGCGAGCATAACAGTAGTATGTATAATACTATGACTACGGCCGTTAGCAAATATTTAAAAAAAAATAAATCGGAAAAATTTATAAATCTTTTTGATTATTGTAATGTTTTATTTTTATAGAAACCAGATTCTTTATAACTAAAATTTATTTCAATTACAAAATATTATTACAATAATTAAATCAATTTATTTATTATTAAAATCTGTTTTCATATATAAAGTATATTAAATTATAATGTTTAAAAATAAAAAGTGATTTTAATAATTAATAACTTGATTAAATTATTGTAATAATAATTTGAAATTGAAATAAATTTTAGTTCTAAATAAAATCTGGTTTGTATAAAAAAAAAATATTGGAAAATGATTATTTAGAAAATAATTTAAATCTTTTTTATATAATTTTTTTTTTTTTTTTTTTGTAAATTCAAATTACTTTATATACATAGCTATACATTACAATATCTTGTTTAAAGTAATTTCTAGTGTGGTGTTTGCAATACAAGAAATACCTTATATTGGAAATTACTTGAAACTTTATTCTATTAAATTCGATTATTTTGGTGGACCACAATGATTTAAATCATAGTCTTAATAATGAAAATAAATTGTCAACATCAAAAATAAACTAGATGTGTAAAGAAAAGTAGTTTAAACAGTAAACTATAGTTTAAAACGTATTGTAAACATGATAATGTGACGGAAGCTATAATTAATAATTATATATATAGTTGACTAATAATAAAAACAATTTAACAAACGAATAAAAATAGAAAAATGTATTGACAATCATAAATCTATTTTCAAAATCACAAATCTAAGTCCTCCTTATAACAATAATAAAAATGATAATAATATTAAAAAAATCAAAATTATTACAATTTGATATTTAAATGGTATATATCGTAGAATATTAGCTAATATAAAGTTATTAATCGTTATTGTTAATCTATAAACGATATAATATTTAAATATTATCTAAGCAAAAATCATATAAGTCAATTATCGTAATTGTATTTAACACATTCGAGACGGAGTTTTTATTATTAAGTCAATTGTACAAAAGTCGTATAAATATATCATTATCTCGGTTAATGATAATAACTGGATGTTCATTCTCAGAACGGTAATTAGTACGAAGAGCGCGCATTATAATGCAAGCTATTAATAATTAAAGAATGAATTAATATTTCTTTACACATAATATTTCGTCAAACAACAAATGTTCTTATGTCGCCGACTAGTTTTTTTTTTGGATAAGAATTGTACGACCCACACGGCAAACGTTGCATCTTTCGTCTCGAATTGGTTAAAATATTACAATTTCAAAAAAAAAAATTCTTACGGATGTTTTTTTTTTTTGTATTTGTAGAAAAGTGTCTTATATGCTTTTGGCTCAGAGATGATTTTTATTTATATTATTTTATCTCTTTTATTTCTATTCAATAGCAATTCGTAACATAAAAAAAGTCAAAAGGCTTTATAATTTAAAAGAAAAATAATAATAAAGAAAAATTGATTTTCCGGGGAGAATATAATAAATAAAAGGAAATTGGAAAGCACATTTGTACCACCTAGGAAAACTTGCAACAATTGGTCAAAATTTGTGCGAATTGGGTCAGCGACAGGGAGAGACAAACGCACGCCGCAATAATGCGGCACAAAGGAGCTCAACGTCGACGGCTAAGGGAACTCCCTTTAATCGGTAAGCACATAAAAACTAAAAAAAAAATTACAATTTTCTATTTTTTTTTAAACGTTAAACATTTTTTAAGTGAATTTTTTTTTACAAAAAAATATTTAATTTTTTTATATTTTAATTAAATAACTTATATAATTCCCATTAATCTTTTTTGAAATCAGATTCTTTATTAAAATTAATTTTTTAACACATTTATGGCGGACAGTTTAAATGGTTAAACACTAAATTTTCATAAGTTTATTATGAAAAATATATCAAAGATCTCTGAGTACAGACATCAAAATTTAAAGTTACTTAAATTCATTGCGGTACCAAACCAGTTTTTTTTTTTTATAAATATCGGTATGGATGAAGTGTACTGAACGAGATACTTTTCAACTATGACTTGGACAAATTGGAAAAAGTGGCGGCACTATACATCGCGCTAAAATAGCAAATCTGTTTTTGGTAAAATCATAATCTACAAATAATACTTTTATTTTTTATTTTAAAAAAAAGTACACTTCTGTATATTGGTCACATTTATTTAGAATGTTGTATGTTCAACACATTTCCTTGGAACATCTTCTTCGTCATTGTCCCTTGGTAAAAAAAAGAAATTGGAATCTTAGTAACTTGGAATACTTGCGCCACAGGTATGGGGTCTTTTTTGAAACCAACCAAAGGACAATACATAATTCCCTCTAAACTAAACTATATATTATGAAATTATAGATAGCTATAACTGGTTTTATAAACCGTCATTTCGCTGCGAATGTGTTAGAAAATCATTTTTCTTTTCTTTTTGTTTTGTAATTATTGCCTTGTTTTTTTAATGAATTGCTTAGTTTTTTGGAATTTTACAATAATAAAAAAAAAAGTTCTCGTTTTATATAAAATTTTTTTAAAAATATTTTTTATGATTCAATTTTTTAATAAAAAAAAATAATATAATTAACTCATATATACCCATTGGGTAGTTTTGACTTGAGGATAATTTTAGTTGACTTTGCCAAGCTTAGATTTTGAAGATTCACAGAAATAAAAATTTCAAAGTTTTGTGATATTTAAAATAATTGTGGGCATATATGGGTTAAAAAAAAATAATTTTTTTTTTTTTTTTTTTTGAAATAATTCCATAAAAAAATTGCATGTCAAATGAAAAATGAAAAAATTTTTTTTAATAATATTAGTCGAAATATTATTCGAAATTAAGATTTTTTATATTTTGTTGATAATTTTGGATATCCTTTATTTAAATTTAAATTTAAATTGATTTTAAAATTTTTAATTTTGTTTATATACCATTTTTCAGCTTAAATTTATTAATGTTTTGTTTGAAAACGTTGAATTTGCGTGAAAAATGTTGAATTTAACTTGAAAATGGTATATAACATAAATTTCCAAATGTTTTAATAATTTGCAAAAATAAAATAAAATTCTATTTTTTCTGATTTTCTAACCACGGAGTTTGGGAAAATATTGAAAAAAAAAAATTAATTTAGAAATCTTTTTTTGTTGTTGTTGTTGTTGTTGTTGTTATTATTGTAGAATAAAGTAATTATAGTTGTGTTCAATGAGCTATCCTTATGAATTTGTCGACCTAGGAATATTTCGTTGGATAGAAACAGATTATACAATATTTCATTAAATGTGAAATTGGAAATTATAGAAAACTTGATATTTGACATAATAAATCGATTCACTAAAATATTTCATATTCAGCATTTGTTCTAAAAAGATTAAAAATAATAAACTGTTTTCAATCCTGTGTTTTGTTCGTATAATCTCATTAATCTTTTTTTAGTACCGATGGAAAAATTGAAATTGATCGAAAAATACAGGACTCAAATTTATGTGTATAGTTTGTTTGTTGTAGTTTAGAGTTTTTTTTGCTGACAAAATAAATTAGATTAGAATGTGCGCAATGTTTTCAACGACGATATATTTTGGTACTAAAAATATTAATTAATTAAAGCTTTGAAAATATTGATTAGTATATCAGCAAATTCAGGCATTTCGGAAAATAGTTCCTAATACCAGATGATATTCAGCTCTCTTAGAAAAAAAAAATCTTCACGTTTATCAAAAACCTAACTTATTCAAGTAATGGTGCCGTAATAGGTCAAATTTGGTGACATTTGTATTTTCGGGTTAATGTGGTTAGACCTAAAGTATCTATTTATTAGTAAAGTTTTCGTGATTTCAGTTCCAAATTCAAATTATTGTTTAAAAAAAAATTGATGAAGATTGAATTAAGTTTGTGTGTGTGTGTATGTCCAGTAGTTCTCGTAATCCTTATCTAAGAATATTAACATAAAAATTCAATTTTTTTTTTAAATTTTCATTTATATAATTATTTTTCGCAATTTAAATCTTAAATTTATAGAAAATGGTAATTTTTCGACCACTTTGGTAGAAAATGGTAATTTTTCGACCACTTTGGTAGAAAATGGTAATTTTTCGACCACTTTACTTTGTAAATCTTTTATTTTTTTTTTTATAAAAGAATTCTGATTATAGTAGTCCACACCAATAATATTAAAATTACTAAAATTGAAATTGAGTTTTTTTTTTATTTTTTTTTTTTGACTTTTCTGGGGAAATTTTGTTCAATTCAAAAAATTTTTCCATTTTCCCTTTTTTTTTGTAGTTAGATGAATTAAGAAAAAAAAAAAAAAAATATTTTTTTTTAATTTAAATATTTACATTAAAACAAAAAAAAAGGAAAAAACGTAAAAACACGGAACGCGAATTAACTTTTTAATTACAATTTTTTTTTTTTTGTTTCAATTTTAAATTCAAATTTCACAAAAAAAAAAAACAAAAAAAAAAAAAATGGATTCTCTTTTGATTACAGAAATTAAAATATATACAAAATAAACAAAATAAATGTAAAATTGAGTTAAATTTTTGGTTTCAAATTGAGTGTTGTTAAATTTGGTTTTCGAAAAAAAAAAAAA
The DNA here is from genome assembly GCA_963932195.1 of Empis livida. Classification (NCBI taxonomy): domain Eukaryota; kingdom Metazoa; phylum Arthropoda; class Insecta; order Diptera; family Empididae; genus Empis; species Empis livida. Next base: position 6,041 of record CAWVQG010000041.1, read on the forward strand.
AAAAAAAAAAACAAATTGATGTGGAAATAAAACAAAAATAAAAATAAAATTTAAAATTAAAATTAAAAATAATCATATTTCTATAAAAACATAACAAATACAGAAAAATTGACATATCGAATTTTGTTGTTGTATTTATCCGATTTCCCATTTTAAGTTTCCAATTTTTTTTGAAAACCCATTTTTTTTTTATTGATTTACATTGATCAAGATCATTTCACAACGTGTAAAGGTAAAAATTTTGTTTTTAATTTAATGTTTTTTTTTTTTTTGGTGTTCTAAAAAAACGCAGCTACAAAAAACTACAAAAAAAAAAATATAATTAAAAGAAAAAAAAAATTGCTGCGAAAAAGTGCTTCGAATGTTTTTCTTAATTTATAAAAATTTTCGAAAATTTTCGAAAAAAACTACTCTTTTCACAAAAATCGAAAGAAAAAAATGAAAACAATATGAACGTGTGAAAAAAAAAATAAAATAGTGTGTGTTAATTTATGATCAAGTTTTCCGGGTGTGCATAACAAAAACAATTGAAGGTAAAAAATGTCAATATATTTTTTGTCTAAATTTAATTATTTTAAAATTTTTCATTTCATATTTTGTTTTATTTTTCTGATTCTTTATGTTAATTTAATTCTTAGAGTAATGCTTCTCAAACTTTTTTATATTATGTCCCTGCGAAATGCAAAAAAAAAATTATAAGAGTCTGCAAAAAAAATTAATACTAAATAAAAACAGTATTTTCTAACATACCATTTTAAATTCCTAATATTTTTCTTAGAAATTATATTATATTTTGCTTTTAAAACAAAAAAATTCGACGTTTATGCGTGCGTGTGTGCTCATGTTTATGAGCACATAAACATGTGCTCATGTTTATGACGTTTATGCTCATCATTTACTTCCAACAATTCATTGTCCCAATTACTTTGAATATTAATAATTATTATTCAAAGTGGCAATTACTCAATTTCTTGAACTATATGCTCCATAATTGTTATAATTACTAGCGTGTATGAGAATTATAAAATAGTATTGTAAAATTATATTCCATTAAAGATTAAAGTATGAATCTGATCATAATTCCATTATGAAATTAAAACCTTATGGAAGTTTTCTGTACCATTTTTTAAAAATGTTAATAATAATATTCATAGTCATATGTAAATTAAATTATACTCATCTTTATTTTTTTGAAGGTGCATATCCACAATCTAGTGATTTTCTAATATCCTGTAGATTAATTTCTTTTTGTAGTATATAAATATTCAGTAATTTCCGATTTTTTTTGAATGCCTAAAGGTAAATAATTTTGTAGATATTACTATAGTAGTATTTATTTTAGTAGTATTTTGTGAATTAAAATAATCAGAGAAAATTTATTGAAAATATTTAAATAACATTCATTTTTTTCTTTATTTTATATATTTATAATATGTAAAGGCAAAATTTTCTATTTTAATAGTAGTATAGCATATATATAGGCGTTTAAATTATTATATCTTAGGTTTAATAACATCAAGAAAAATAAATTTCTGAAATTATGTTATTTTTTGATTGGCAAAATATAAAATAACAGAATTTCAGTAAAATTTATATTTCATGAGGCATGTTTCTTGTTATTGTTGTTCCGATATAAAAAATTAGTATATTTTACTGTTTTATTTAGTATATTTTACTCTACACAGCCTTAATTTCTTTGAAATATAAATTATTTTAAGCAATAAAATTAAATCAATGAATATTGTTTTAATAAAATAATAAAAAGTTTTATTGGATGTTGGTTTAGCAATTAGATTTCATTTCGTTGACTGATAGCGAAGCGAAAATATCGATAAATGGTATGTTAGACAATTATCGCTTCGTTGAAATTATTATGTGTTGGCAGTACAAAAAAATCTACATATTTCGAAATTAATTTCGAATGTGAAAAATTTGTATTTTTGATTTAATAAAATAATAGAAAGTTTACATTATAACAAAAAATCTATTTATATATTAAATTATAAATATTCTATATTAAAAAAATTAGATTAAAAATATCAATATTTTAAATTAAAAAAATGATTTATATATTATTCCACTGTAAATATTCTCCTATTAGGATTTCATTTTACAAACTTTCATTGCTATAATATAAATGGAAACTATTTATTGAAATTTTTATTATTAAATTATAGCAAATTTAATAATAAAATTTTGATGAGTAGCGAGTTCGAAATGATTCGACTATGTCTTAAAACTCCATTACAGACTTTATTTTAAAATCATTTTCGGGCTCAATTTTTTGGTGTAGTAAACTTAGAATGTCAAAATTTTTTGTGTTTGGCTTATACATTCTTTTTTAACTGTTTGATCAATTTAATTCAGCTAAAATAACTTAATTTGCACATACACACAAAACAATGTTTGCTCCACGCCAAAAATAACAACAGAATTTGAGAAACATTACGTTGGTAACTTAAATATCCCTACTATACAAAAAAAATTAGTAAAAAATGATTTGACTACAATAACAAAAGTAATAAATTTGTATGAAATAACTGGCCAAATTACGGCAAATTTAAAACTACTAAAAAATACTCTCTTTGCAATTCTAACAACATCAACTATAAATGAGTGACATTTTTCAATATCTAAACATTTAGTTGGTTAGGTGTTGTCCGAAAAGAACTCGGTCATCAGGACAGCAGATGGTCTACCATAATGCTTCCTAAAATTATATTTTATGACGAAAAAATTTCATTCCTAATTAAAGTCTATTTAAGTTTATTTTTGTTTATTGGTTTTAAAGAATAGCCCGGCTCAACTCTTTATTTTCTTTTAAGTAAGAACTTTGAGAGCCTCAAAGAACAACCTATACTGAGAATTTGAAAGAATATTCCGTGATCCAGATCCTGATCGTTGTCCTGATTATTGTACTGATCCTATACCTGACCCTTATCCTTGGCATGATCAAGATCAGGATCAGGATAATTTCTTTATATTTTATTTATTACTAATAAATTTTTACATTGTTTTGTAATTTTTGTATTTTATTTTGTATGAAAAAATATTCTCGAGAATTCTCATAAAAAGAAAATCTTGAAATCTCGAGACATAAAATATGACGAGAAAAAATAAAAAATCTCGAAAAATCTTAATCTCTCCTTTAATTATTATTATTTTATGGTTTTGGTTAAATTTAAAGAATTCGTTTTTTGTTTTTTGATATAGCAAAATCTATTTTTTATTGCACTCGTATTATTGTTCTTGACTCTCATGCTTTTATCTTACTTTCTTTAATAACAAAAAAAAAAGAAACTATTTAAAATAATAGAATTATTATAATTCCTTTTTTTTAAAAAAAAACCACTCAAAAAGTTAAGGAAAATAAATTTAATAAAAAATAGAAAAATTTGAGAACTTTTTTAAATACTCAAAAAATAAAAAAAATTTGGTTTTTAAAAAATTGAAAAATTATTAACGATACTTAAAAAAAAAAAATTGGACTAAAAATAAATAAATATTCCAATAAAATAAAAAAATTAATTTATTATGTTACAAAATTTTTAATTATAAGTAATCAGCGACAAAAAGATTTGGAAAAACAATCAACATCACAGCATCAGCACCAATCAGAACAACAACAAGAACCACAAAATCAACACCAACAAAAAGATAAATCAACAACAACAATTAACAATTCATCAATATCATATCAACAGCTAGAAAAGAGTAAATTAATTGATAAATTTAATAATACATCATCGAGTAATAAGAAATTAACAACAATAACAACAACAACCCTAAAAAATTCAAATTCAACAATATTAACAACAACAACAACAGCAAATACAACAAATTCTAAAAATATACCAGGTACATCATCTTCATCATTGTCATCATCAATATATACACCACTATCATCTACAACATCATTATCAGCTGATTATTTAACCTTATCATCATCATCATCAGCATCATCATCACCAGTTAAAAAGATTTTAACAAAAATTGAATTATTAAATACAAGTAGTAGTAGTAGTAATAATAATAAAAAATATATTGAAGTTAAAATAACGTCAAATAATAATAATAATATAAATAATAACAATAAATCAATAAAACAATCAATTTCTTGTTCTTCTTCGTCACTATCATCATCACCAATACGTAAAATATTAAATAAAAAAAATTATATTGATAATAATATACAACATCAACAAAAACAATTACTAAAAAATTATAATAATTATAATATTATTAATGATGATTATGATAATAATAGAGAATTATTAAATATTAATAAATATTGTTGTACAACAACATCATCCTTTTCATCATTAAATAATTATAAAAGTTTAACAATAACATCAGTAAGAACATTATCAGCAGCTTCATTACCTGTAACAAAAACAACGGCAACAACATCATCATCATCATCATCAACAACAGATATTAATTATCAATTACCAATAACAACATTTTCACCAATAAATATAATTAATGATATAACGCCAACACCAACAACAGCTTGTAATATTAGTAAAATGTTCGAATCTAAAAGAAATTTAAATCGTAAAATTAATTGTATAACAACATCTTCTATAAATGATACAACAACTCCAACAACAATTATTAGTAATAATAGTAATAATGATAATGATGATATTGATGATAAAATTATAATCAATAATGATGATAGTAGTAATAATAAAGGAAATTCAATTATTTATTATAATAAAAATATAAAAAACAAAAATTATCATAAAACAAAAATTGATGAAATTAATTATACTGATCATCAACATATATCATCATCATCGTCACCGATAACAACAACAACACCAATATTAAATTATCATCATGGATATGGTGCTGTTAGTAGTAATCTTAATTTAATTGGTAGTGGTAGTGGATGTACTAGTAGTAATAGTAATATTACTAATAATATTAATAATAGTAATGGTCGACGTCCCCATTTAGTTAGTCGTGGTACAGAATTTTTAGCACACAATTTAAGTGGACAAATTAAGGAAACAACATCAATAATAGCAACAACATCATCATTATCATCATCAACTATTACAACAAATACAAAACGATATCAAAGTTATAATCATCAGCAACGTAGCAACAGGTGTGCAAATATATATTAAATATATATATTTATTTATATATATATGAGGTGTCCATTTCCAAAACGCACGTTGTCCATTTTAAACCAAATAATAGGAAGTTCTTATTAGCCTTAAATATGTGAGTACAAAATATTTTTTTAAATTAAAATCGTTGTAAAAAATATACGATAGAAAAACGGAAATTATGAAGTTGGATATACAAATAAATGTTTTTACTTGGACATCAACATTGAAGTGGACAGCGTACTTTTTGGAATTAACTCCTCATATGTATTATATAAATTTCCAATAATTAAGAAATAAAATAATATAAATAACAATTAGGAAATAGTTGTCCGAAATCGTACTCCTACATTTATGCAATATGAAATACTTAAATAAAAAAGTTTATTATTTTTTAATAAATTTAAATTTTGATATTTCTCGTAACTAGTTAAACTATTTTTTCGAAAGCAAAATAAGATAAAAAATTTCCGCAAAAGCCGTAATAAAAAAAATGGTATAAAATTTAGGTAACTGGATTTCGTTAATCGTACTTAAAAAAAATTTATATATGGATTCCGAACCATAAATTTTATTTTTGGTACTGTAGAAATTTTAAATGCATAAAGCTGAATGACTTTATTTATGATACATGCCTCTGATGAAAGTTGAATCTAGTATCTACCGCAACCACAGCTTAGTACACGCAATTTAATATTACTTTAGCCCAAATAACTTTAAAATATTTTTATAACTTTTCAATAAATTGTCAATAATATTATTTAGTTTCCCGTAAAAAAGTTAATCTTATACTATTTAGGAAAATAGTACGATTTCGGCAACTCTTTATATAAAAATTAATTTCTAATTTTTTTTTCTCTAAACTAAAATATATTTTTTTTTATTTACACTTATGCAATTTTTTTAGTTGCACTGCAATATTAATATATAAAATAAAAAATTGGGCAATTAAAAAAATTGCAAATGAGCGGAGGGGTATATTTTAAAAATAACTCATATAATTTTCTTTTTTATTATTTAATTATTCTGCCTTACTCTTAATATATATTTATAGTTTTTTATATGTATATTGTGCTGCAATGTTTTCTGTAAATTTTTCGTAAAATTAACATAACAAAAAGGTGGAGGTAAATTCCCCGTTTAATCCAGTAAAATATTGAAAAAAAAAGAAACCATAATTAATTTTATACATTTATTATTATATAAAAAAATACAGTGTACTTGTGATAACTTGAATATTCGATATTGTAGGAACTATAGAAACTAATATGAGCTACGCATATACCAGGCATACGGTTATTGGTATTATATAAATTGAGCTACTTTGTAGCTAAAACGCTTTTTAAGCATTGTTTACTTAACTTATTAAAAGCAAATTCTGCAACTTTTTTTTGTTGTAGTTGTGATAGAAGCATAAAAACATGACATTTCATCCAAAAATTTGTATCAATTTATTATAAAAAATGGTTTTAGAAAATTTTGTATCTTAGTACACATTATAGCTTAATATACTTGTCATAAATATTGTTGTATATTATAATGTCGGAAATGTAGATTTTTTCAATTTCTTATTCAGAAATTAATGGGAAAAAACTATATTGCAAGAGCTACTAATACAAAAAATCACCATGATTCAAGTTAATAAATAACAGGTTAACGCGAGTGCACTGTAAAAATATTTTTTTTTTTAAATATGTCAATCCTTTATTTATCCAGGGTTTTTCAAAAACAACTTTTTTTAATTAATTAACAAATATATTTATTCAAATTATTAAAGTTTTGTAATTCCATTATATTTATTAATAATTCTGTGGAAATTTTCCAAAACTTAATTCTAAATTATCAGAGTAGAGCAAATGTAAAAAAATTGGCGGGCTGATTGATTCAGTTGTCATGTTTTAGAAAATTATTGAAATAAATTAATAATTTGACAAAATATTTTTACCAATTTTTCTTTGGTTTATAATACCAAAGAAAAATTTATTATGTATATGTCATGAAAATTAAAAAATTATAACAATCGAATTTAGAAGAAATTATCTTTATTAAAAATATGTAGAATACATGTTTTGACAAATTTCCACCGAATTTAATTAACAAATTTTTAAAAAAAAAATGGTAGAATTAAAATAAAAAAATTCTTTTATTTTTTTAGAGGAAACATTGCTTTATTTGAGATATCCTGTATATTTATTAAAATTTATATAAAATTATTAATTTGTTTTTAAATATTTAAAAATATGTTACTAAATATATTTATATATTAAGTCAAGTTTTGCATTTTCCGATCCGCTTGTGTGCTGTTCACCCTAAAGTTTTGTAATATCCTTTACTACAAAAAATCACACATTTATTTTGAAGTCAATCGCGTTATCTCATTATAATAAAACTGCTATGATGAATTAAGTTAAGTAGCAGTTGTATAGCATCAGAGCGAAATTTATTTTTGGACAATATCTCTTCGTCAGTCAAACCTAATGTGGAAATTAACGTTTCCATAGTGAAACAACTTCGTTAATACATTTTTTCTTAGGATTTGGACGAGTGTGGTTTTGCTGGCAAAGTAGAATAAATTATAATACACACAATTTTTTTTTTTTTTTAATTTGAGCTCCCGAAAGAGTTTAAATTTTTTTCTCTGTACAGCACTAATTTTGATATTTCAAAAAATGTTAAGTGCGAACGGCACAGAAGCACAGCATTGACTAATCCGATAACAGAATGATAAAATTTGTTCTTTTTATAGTGTGTAGTATAGTAATATCTTCTGTTTTTTTTTTTTTTTTTGCATTTTTATTATTTTCACCTCCTCAATGATCTTCTATCAAAATTTTAATTGTTTTTTTTTTTTTTTGGGAAAAATCAAATTTAAAACATAAAATAAAACATAAATTTCGTTTTTAAATGAATTAGAAAAATTGGCTTATAAATATTTGAAATGAAATTCGATAATATTTTTTTGTTTATTTTATTTATTAAATGTTATTTGTGGCTTTTTAAATAATTTTTATTTTATATAAACATAGAAAATATTATGAAAGATATATTTTGAATTTGGAAAATTTATGTACTAACTAAAAGATATAAAAAAAATGTTGAAATTTTATCTTTGGTTTGTTTTTCATTTTCGAATCCATTATGTACAATGCTTTATTTGTTTTTTTTTTTTTTTTTTTGGTAATGGTGTATGATTTTTAGCATGAAAAATAAATGTGTAAATAATATCGTGTTTTATTTAAATATATTTTTAGTTAATTAAATTAAAATCAGAGAATGTCAAAATGAAATATTTTCTTTAACTAGATTTTACGGCTCCCGTTTATATAGTATTCATTATTTAAAATAGAGCTATAAAGTAACTTCATTTATAGTAACATATCGTTTGAAATGCATTTCAAAATAAGTTTTACAAAAAAAATTTCTATAAAAAATAAGGAAAATATTTTTACAAAAAAAAAGAAAATATCCTTTAATAGATATAAACACAGTAAATAATGATATTCAAAGGACCGTTTTCAAATCCACTGTAGTTGTTGTTCGCACTTACACTTTTCAAGAATATAGTAACTCTTTGCACTCTACACGCAACTATTTGAACAAATATAATTATACTGGTTATTGGTTAATGCAGCTGGATAGCTGGTCAATCGATTAAATTCATTTTAAGCTGTATGTCTTAATCAGTCAAATAGTTAAAAAAAATTGTTAGCTAAATATAAAAAAAAAAATTGGTATTCAATTTATATACCACACAAAATGGGTGCAAAAAAAAAAGAATTAATCTCTAAGACAGTTATAAAAACTTCCCAAATATAAATAAAAATTGTTTTATCAAATAATTTCATATGTATTATAGTGTCATAATTAATTTAGAGGTTGTAAAAGACTTGAATTTTCTAGAGAGCAAGTAACAAGTGATAATTGTGGTTTCAATGCGAACAAATTCGAAGAAATTTCGAACTGAACAATTATTTAATGTAAAATGGATTCAAAAACGGCCTAAAAGAAATTAAAATTTCAACTGTGATATTTTAATTCGATTTGAATTATAATAATTATTTAAAATTAAATTAATATTAAAATAAGCAACACAGAATTGATTTTTTTTAAAATCAATTTTTAGATATTTTAATAATAATTATTTCAATGTAAATATTAATTAAATGATTTCTAAAAAAAATATATATATTTTATTTAGCTTATTCAAAAATATTTTGAAAATTTTTTGAATTAATTGTTAAGTTAAATCATTGGTTAAGAATAATACCAGATATGTTTTTACTATATACTTTTTTTGTACATATTTTTTTTTAGAAAAATTTGAATAGTCTGGTACGAGTTAGTTGTATTGTGTCTCATCATACAATTCATATTCATATATATATTATGATTGTATTTGTGAATACTATGTTTTATTCCTATTTTCTTTATTTTTTCTTTTGATAATTACCCGAGATTATAAAAACAAATTATTTAACTTTATTTGCTGATGAGATATTTTTAATTTCTGTTTTGGCATTTTTTTTTGCTTTGCATATACCCGAGAAGAGAATAACAATCTTTATAACTCTGCTCTGAGTTCTATGCGAAAAATACTACGAAGGCATCAATTTTATGTGTATATATTGTTTTTGGTATATATTATTTTCCTACCTGATTTACTTTACTAGTGAAGTAAAAAATTTTATGCATTGAAAATTATGAATTATATTTATTTTTTTTATTTTTCTTCTTAGGTACTTATTGGGTACCTAATCCCTATTAAACCAACTTTATTAGGCCCTTTACGAATTTGAATATAACCTAATACTTTACGCTCTAATAAAGTTAAAAAAGCTACCCCTACATAAAATTGATGACTTCGTAGTATTTTTCGCATAGACCTCAGAGCAGAGTTATGAAGATTGTTATTGTATTCTCGGGTATTCATATGCAAAGGAAAAAAATGCGATTACAGAAATGAAAAATTCTCATCAGCAAATATTTATGACAGGAAAAAATAAAGAAAATAGGAATAAAACATATTATTCACAAATACAATCATAATATATATGAATATGAATTGTATGATGAGACACAATACAACTAACTCGTACCAGAGTATTTAAATTTTTCTAAAAAAAAATATGTACAAAAAAAGTATATAGTAAAAACACATCCTGGTATTATTCTTAATCAATGGTTAAATTTACATTTTCTTCTTAGGCAATTATAATTAAATGCTATATAAAAAAAGAAAATCTTAAAAATTTGAAACTAAAAAAAAGAAAAGAAAATCGAAAGTTTTCTTTTGTTATATTCTCTGATTTAAATAAATTTTCTTTAAATATAATTATAAGTTGTTTAAATATTATAAGTTCTCTAGAAGACTATTTAATATAAATTAAATATATATAGAATACGAATAACAAATGTTATATTCAAAATAAATGAAAACGATATTATTTATATTTATTCACTTTTATATAAATAATTTAAAATTGATTATTAATTTATAAATATAAATATATTTTTTTTATCTAACAATTATTAATATTAACTTTTCGTCTTTTTGTATTTTTTATTTTTCTTATTTTTTTTATGTAAATATAGGAGTTCTTCAAATAATAGTAATCCGTCGACGACTGTTTGTTCACGTAAATTAGCACGTCAACGTAAATTAGGTACAGTAAATTTTCTATCCAGTAATCAATATAATAATCAACAGCAACAACAACAACAACAACAAACACCAATACAACCGTCTTCAAATATTTCATTAACAACATCTTCAATATCAACAACGGCAACAACAACATCATTAACTACAACTACATCAAAAATAAATGTTGTTGGATCAAAACCTAATTTACAAAATATATCGACAATAAAATCTTCAACAATTTCTTCTGATAATATACCAATACCATCATCATCAGCATCATCATCAATAATAACAGGAGTTGATAAAAGTGATGATAACACAGGTATTCCCTAATAAATTATAATAAAATAAATATTTTTTTTGAAATAAACTTAATCAATTATTTATAATAGAATCAATACAACAATCAACAATATTGGCAGATAATAAAACAGTGGACACTAATTTAAATAAATTTATTAATAATAGTAATAATATTAGTACTAAAGGATTGAGTTTAACTAGTAATAGTAGTATTGTTACGGCAGCTCAACAACGTGGTAAGAAAATACCATCATCATCATCATCATTATCATCGGCTGTTAAATTATTTTCAAATTCTGGTCATATAATAAATAATAAAAATATTGCAAATAACGAAGATGAACAAGAACAAGAACTACAAAATAATTTAGAATCATTTTGCGATTTTAGTAATAGTAATATTAATAATACTATAAGTAGAACGAAAAAAAAATTATCAAAAACATTAAAATCAAATTCAATTGATAATAATAAAATAGAAGAAGGTATTGAAGCATTAAAAATATTGGAGGATAATTCAATAGTCAGTAATAATATTTGTTCCGGATCTGGTAAATATTTGGATAGTCAAAGTATTCCATTATCAACGGAAATTTCAAACGATATTACAATTGATGATATAAAAAAAGATAGTATTAGTAGTAAAAATTATATCTGTTGTATTAAAAATATAAGTGGTAGTAATAATAGTTCGGGTGGTAGTACTAATAATATTCAATGTATTAGTGATATATCTGATATATCTACTGATAAAATTAAAAAACAATTAGATGTAATGGAGGAAAAGTCATCCTCAAATGAACATGATACACAATTAAAATTAGTTGAAAGTGGTGGTCATGGTGCCGGTATTAATTATCAATATATAAAAGATCAGATGTCACAACAAATGCCAACTAAATCACCACCAATAGCTCCTAATCAATTACAAACAACATCAACAGCATCTGGTTTTCAAGTATCACCTATTACATGTAATCGTTTTTATAAAAAATCCGTTGATAATACAACAGCACCATCTAAATATTCTGAAATTGAAACTGAGTTTACACGTGATTATGATAAAAATATTGAATTATTAATACGTGAAACTGAAGATTTAGAAGAGCAATTTAATAAAACTACAGAAGATAAACTAGTACATTATGGTCCAATATTTGATCCAGCTAAATTTGAAGATGAACATAACAAAAAAATTCAACAAAAAGAAGTTGATGAAGATGAACCAATTGGTATGTCACCGTGTGGACGTTTTTTTAAATATGATAAGGAAGTTGGTCGTGGTTCATTTAAAACAGTTTTCCGTGGTTTAGATACACAAACTGGTGTTGCAGTAGCTTGGTGTGAATTATTAGATAAAAAAGTTAATAAGGCTGAACGCATACGGTTTCGTGAAGAAGCTGAAATGTTAAAGAAACTACAACATCCGAATATTGTAAGATTTTACAATTATTGGGAAACAAATGTGGGAAAAAAGAAAAATATTGTTCTTGTTACTGAATTAATGCTTTCCGGTACATTAAAATCGTAAGTTATTATTTTTTTTCTTTCGATTTATATTTAAATTAATGTTATTTAATAATGTTACAGGTATTTGAGACGATTTAAAAAAATTAATCCGAAAGTTTTAAAATCATGGTGTCGTCAAATTTTAAAAGGTTTACATTTTTTACATTCACGTTCACCACCAATTATACATCGTGATTTAAAATGTGATAATATATTTATAACTGGTACAACTGGTAGTGTTAAAATTGGTGATTTAGGATTGGCAACATTAAAAAATCGAAGTTTTGCTAAGTCTGTAATTGGTACACCTGAATTTATGGCACCTGAAATGTATGAAGAACATTATGATGAAGCTGTTGACGTATATGCTTTTGGAATGTGCATGTTAGAAATGGCTACATCTGAGTATCCATATAATGAATGTTCTGGTCCAGCACAAATTTATAAAAAAGTCATATCAGGTATTAAACCAGCTAGTTTTGATAAAGTTGAAAATCCAGAAGTAAGGGAAATTATTGAACGTTGTATAAAATTAGAAAAAGAAGACCGACCAAGTTGTAAAGATTTATTAAATTCAGAATTTTTTGGTGAAGATATTGGTATTAGTTTAGAACCAACATCAACCGAGCAATTTTTAAATAATATGGATTGTAATAAAATTGAATTTCGTTTAAGATTATTAGATCCGAAAAAACGTTCCTATAAACATAAAGAAAATGAAGCAATACAATTTGAATTTGATATAAAAAATGATGACTGTGATGAAATGGGTAGTGAAATGTGTAAATCTAATATTATAAGTGAAGAGGACTCGCGGGCTGTTTCAAAATTAATAAAAGTGCAAGTTGCATCATTACTAAAAGAACGGAAAGAGTTACAAACACAAATGCAATTAATTAAAGAAAAGGCTAAATTAGAAAGATTGGCAAGAATTCAAAATCAACAAAAAATGGAATTGCAACATTTACAACAACAAAATAATATTTTATTAACTGAATCTACTGCGAATCTTGTACAAAAACAACAACAAGTACAGGTTCAGCAACAACAAAAACAACAAATAGTGCAGCAAAAGTTGCAACAACAAATAGCTGTTACTATTGGTGTTCAACCACCAAAACAAAATCAATCACAACAACAGCAACTGCAACAAAATGTAATCCAACAAACCCTACAACAGCATCAAATGCAATTAAATCAGACACAACAAATTATTCAACAACAAACCAATTTACTTCAACAACCTCAACAACAAACCAGTTTACTTCAACAACCTCAACAACAAACCAGTTTACTTCAACAACCTCAACAACAAACCAGTTTACTTCAACAACCTCAACAACAAACCAGTTTACTGCAACAACCTCAACAGCAAACCAATTTACTTCAACAACCTCAACAACAACAACAGCAACAACAACAGCAACAACAGCAACAACAGCAGCAACAACAGCAGCAACAACAGCAGCAACAACAGCAACAACAACAACAACAACAACAGCAACAACAACAACAACAACAACAACAACAACAACAACAACAACAACAACAACAACAACAACAACAACAACAACAACAACAACAACAACAGCAACAGCAACAACAGCAACAGCAACAACAACAGCAACAAATAATATCGCCAAATCAACCCATAGGTTCGCAACAATTACAGTATTCGACACAATTGCCTCAGCAACAGGTTGTTTTCAATTCACAGAACTCTGTATATCATCAGCAAACATTGCAACAACCATATACGGGGCAGCAGCCACTTCATAATCAACAGCAGCAACAACAATTTGCACAAGTTTTGCAACAGCAAATTGTTGGACAAATTGGTATTCAGCCACAACAGCAAAATACACCTGTTTCCAATTATCCTAATCAACAATATATGCAACAACAGCCAATACCTTCAAATTTCATTCCAGCTGGGATAACAAATCAAATTACTCCTACAATGCATCATACTCAGTCTCAGCCTTTAATACAACAACAACAACCACAACAACAGCCCTTAATACAACAACAACCACAACCTTTAATGCAACAACAGCCATTAATTCAGCAAACACTACCGCTGCAACAGACTATAATACAACAACAACAATCGCAAACACAGCCTTTAATACAACAACAATCAATATCTGAAGCTCAACAAAGGCCAATATTTCAACATCAAATTTCCCAAGGTAATATATCGGTTCAATCTCAGCAACCATTACAGAGTGGACGCCAAATTGTAGGTGCAAGTGCCAATTTAATTACTACAACAATTCCACAATCACAACAACAGCAAATGCCACAACAACAATTACAATCTCATAATGGAAGTATTACATTAGGAACGAATGTAAATTCTGTTAATTACCAGCATCAATTACAATTATCTCAACAATCCCAACCACAACTGCAGCAAACACAGCCACAGCAACAACAATCGACGCAGTTACACCAGCAACAATCAACGCAGCAACAGCAGCCGCAGCAACAGCAGCCGCAGCAAACAACGCAATCACAACAGGGACAGCAACAACAGCCGCAACAACAACAACTACAAAAAACACGTTCCGTTAAAACAAGACGAACAACTAAAGGAAATGAACGTGTACCAAAATTAAGTGTAACTAATATTGAAAATGGTACAGTTGTTGACTGTCATATGGAAAATAAACCTAAAACAATAACATTTAAATTTGATATAACTGATGTTAATCCAGTTGATGTAGCTAATAATTTGGTAAATACAAAAGAAAAAATAAATTATAATTTTTCAAAAATAATATCATTTAAATAGATTTCCCAAGATTTATTATCTGAAAGCCAGAGTACAGTTTTTGTAGATATGATTAAAGATATTGTACGTCAAGTTAAATTAAATCCAATTCAAATTCCCGTACCATCAGCATTTCGCCGTAATATTGAAAAGGTAATTTAATATAATTATATTAAATCCAATAAATATTTTACAATACAATTATAGGACTACACAAATTTTAATAAATTAAAAAAACAAACATAAATATTCCTTTATATAATATATTTAAGATAATGTCCTATAATTAGCTTAATTTTTTACTTATTATCTTATGGGATGCGAAATTATAATTTTGAAAAAGAACAACTTATGTTTTTGATTCTTTGATTGTCTTGAAAGCTTTATTTTAGATTTAACGTTTTTCTCTGAATTATGAAATTTGATATAGTGCTACAATCTAAATTATAGCTATAGACATGATCACAGAAAAAAAAACGTAATAGTATGTTCCCCCTTAAAATTATAAAAATAAAAAATATTAAACAGTCTGTGTTTTTCTACCACAGTTCATTTGTACGAGTAAAAATATTTTTCCATACAAATTATAAATTATGTTCATACATAATTTTTAGAGGAAAACTTTAACGAGTTAAGTGTGTTTATAAATATGCCAATCCCGTCTATACACGTGCCAATCCCAAACTTCATTTATATGTCGTATAAAATAAATAATTACCATTTACTATACAAACCTTAAAATTTCAGCAAGATGTAATTAAAAAGTCATTTCATGGTATATTTTCTTTATATTTTTATTAAAAAGCAGTTTGGTTATCCTCTTTTTATTTACTTCTTCCGTGAAATTTATAATTATATCATTTGGCTTGTGTTCGACGTGTATACTTGTCATTTTTAAAACTAAATTCCATAGTTAACTGGTTAAAATCTAACACTGAAATTTATCAATAATCACTACAGTCCCAATCAGTGCTATAAAAGTCTGTTAATCATCTGTTATTATTAAAATTTCTCGCGCTCAAATTTTTTCCAAAAACATTTATTTTCACAAAAAAAAGGTAAAATTTTATATTTTAAAATAACATAATGGCATCAACAAATTAAATTACTAAATTCTTCAGATGTTAAATTTTCTGCATCTTTTATTTTAAATGTCTAAACATTTCCCATCGGTATTTTACCTTTCACATATTCCAACATAATTTCAAGGGTCCTTCGTATTATATATTTCGCCGCCAAAAAACTAAATATTCCTTGTAACTACTTTGTGCAATTTATACAAATAATATTTTCTTAACGTCAGTTATCATGATTTTAAGAAAATATTATTTGTATAAAAGATATTTATAAGATTTAAATGGAGGGCTTACAAAAAGTTTATAAATTTTTGTTTTGAGTCGAAATTAAAATTTAAATATATTTTATTGACCCCCCAATAGAGCACGTAGGATGGTACGTCTACAAGATGTTCTTTTCTTTCTTATATTTTTAATTATCCCAAATATGAAGTCTAATAAAACATAAATAAGGGTTTTTAAAAAATAATGTTGTATAGGGTGTAAAGGGTATCGCATATCCATTTAATTATAGCGCAATACTATTTTTTTTTTATTGAAATTTCATTTTGTTTAGATCTTTAAGATGTTAGTAATATTTGCAAATTAAATATTATTCCAATTATTATTCTGAGAAATTCAATTTTCTATTAATTAATTTTATTCGTTTTATAAAATGACATAAAAAGAAATATTTTTTTAGTTATTTACAAATATCTCCTTTTATTAATTTTTTTTATAATAATACCACACTTTTTCGCTATAATTTTTTTGTTTTAACAAAAGCTCGCACATTTATTTCCTTATCTTTATTCTAACTTCAGAATTTATGTATTTTTGTAATTTAATATAAATTAATTTCACGTTTTTTTTTTTTTTTTTGGTATTGATTGAAGATATTTTCTCTTCTTATTATTTCTCTCCGTTCCGATGGTTGGATAACATCAGAACTATTTGTTCTCTTCATATTGGTGTCTTAGAAATTTCTAACACTGAAATAATAAACCATTCTTCTAGATTATTCAACCAAGTAATTCTTTGACTTGCTCTAGTACAGCTTGCAATAATCTTACCTGCAGTACCATTATTTCGCATTATGTATGTTTTCTTTCTTTGAACGTTTTGATTAAGTCAACATTTCCACGTATTCATCCATCTGAGAATCACGCAATGAGATTTTTAATATTTTTCTGTATGTTAATAATTCGGAAACTTCAATTTCTTTCTTTATTGCTCATGTTTCGACACCATAAATAAATAAAGTCCATATGTAGTATTTTATTATTTTCATCTTTGTGTTTAACTTTATATCTCTATCTCTACAAAACATTTTACTCATTTTCATAAAGGTTGATCTTGTTTATGCTATTCTAGAATTTATTTCCATTTTATTGTCTGCTTGACTATTTTGTTGACTATTTTGATATATGTATTACCAAGTTTTAGTCGTTCTTGGTTCATCATATTGTTATTATCGTTTTTGCTATATTAATGCTTAAGCCAAACTAAACAGAATCATCTGCGAATCTGATAACACCAACTATTTCACCATTCACTTATACTAATATCAAGTTCCGTTATTGATTCTTAAAAATTTCTTCAGCATACATGTTGAACAACAATCTTTGCCTCAATCGTCTAAATATACTAACGCTATCCGGAATTCCATCTGATTTCTACAACTTGATGACAATACAATTATATTTATGTGTTCAGCATCTAGACTTTTTCCTTTCAAAGTTTCCATTAGTTTATCATGTTGCACCTTGTCAACCCGCTTTTTCAAAAATTTAAATATTTTCGAGAATTCTCGAGAATTCTCGATGTATTGAAAAATAAAAAAATCTCGAGAAATCCCGATCTATGTAAGCAATTATCTTGCCGTTTTTGTCCTTCAATGTACTCGGTTTCATCTTCTTGTTAGCTTTTGTAAAGTGTTGCATTTCTTATAGTATTGAGGATATAATCAGGTTGGAAAAAAAATTGAAAAGGAAGATGCAAAAGGATATATAATGCAATTAATATCCTTTGTTTTTATAATGTTGATTATTTTTTTTTTTTTTTTGATTTCGATTATAGCAAAATGACGTTATTATAGTAAAAAATAAATGAACAAACTTTCAGTAGAATTTAGAATTTGTTTTATAACTTTATAAATGTTCTCGAAAATGTGCGCAGCATACTATATATTCTAAATCATCAAAATGTTTTATATTCATTTAACATTTATTTTACAAGATATCGTTTTATTTTCTTTTATTGTTTGTAAATATGAATTAAAGAGCATGTAATTTTATAAATCAAATAAAGGACTACTGTATAAATTGTAAATTAATAGCAAAAATCGATATCTAAAGGGTTAAAATAAAGAAAAATAAAATTATCAATTACTAAAAGAAAAATATTTAATTTATAATATTTACAAATACAAAGCTTTTAAAATGTATTAAAATATATATATATATATATACAATAATAAAATACTTGGTTTAGGTACGACATGCGTCTTTAACCCGTCAACGTTCTGCGTTTAAAACTCATCAAAGACATCGTTCTGTAAGTTTTTTATAAAAAAAAATTTTTTTTTTTTTAAATTCTTTTTTTTGTTGTATTTGCAATTCATAAAATTCATATTTTAGTTAAGTAGTTTTGTGACATTACAAACAAAAAATATTTTTAATATTTTACCATCTTTTCTAATTTTTTTTTTTTAATATTTATACTTTTTTTTTAGTTGTAATCATTGATTAAGAAATATTTTATAAATCAGTACTAAATCATTTCTAAAACTAGCTTTCACAAAAAGGAAAAATTTATATTGCAAGACAAATGATAATATTATATAACACATAGGTGTAGCAATATTCTTTAACACGTTAGCTTCTAGCACATTATATATGTGTGACATCAGTGTTTTTGTTGCACATATGTGACAGCACTAGTTGGTCTACACCATAATTTTTTTAAAATTTAAATTCTAATCCCAACCTGCGAAAAACATTTTAAAAAAAATATTATAATTTGTCTTAGATATTTCAAAATTACAAAATTTAGTAAAAAAATCTATACTAAAAGCATCATGATAATTTTGACCAAAATAAATTTGGCCAGATGGTATAGGAATTTTCACATATTTCGATTGGAAATTTAATTTCTAATTGATCTGGTAAAACATTTTTAAAAAATATTGCAATTTACCTTCTTATTGCAAAATTACTAAATTTAGTAGAAAATCCATACAAACCCATCATGATAATTTTGGCCAGAAAGTACAGCAATTTTTACAACTTTTTGGTATTAATCAATTGAAAATTTAGTCTCTCTACAAAGGCGTTTTTAAAATGTATTAAAAATTGCCTTAGATATTTTTCAAAATTACTAAATTGTATATAGTAAAGTCTTACCATTTGTTATCCGTACTTTTCTGGCACCAGGCAACATAGATTTTATTTCCTTTTCTATATTTCTATTTTTTTTATGCATGTGGCATGTAAACTCTTCTGAGTTTGATTTATTTTTACTTATACATTGGCATGAAAATAATATTAAAATTTGACGGGGGCGAAAAGAAAAGAATTTACTTTTAATTTAAATTAAAAATTTTAATTTAAAGAATTAAAAAAAAAAAATATATATAAAAATAAAATATTTTATGCTTCTTTTTAAAATTACTGAAATTAAATTTAACAAATATATATAATTAAAATAATTCGATTCATAATAAATTATTTACACTGTTAATCAGTTTATTGTGATTCAAATAAGTCAAATCTAATTCAGATCCTTTATTAATAGATTTCTTTCATTAGTGTATATTTCTTGGTCATTATCATCGGATCGTATATATACATACAAGTTTTCTAGTACACATGGCAAAAATTTTAAGGATCGATTGCTTTATTCATTTTTGAGCAAAATCGAATGGGTGATGAAGTTCTGTTTTCAATTTCTACTGAGGAACATGATGTTTAAAGATTCATGCAGCATTTTGAGCCTCAAACACTTATTAAATCAGAACTTCTGAAATAGCGTAGCTAGAGAAACCAAAGTAAGCTGGTTTCATAAGTAAATGATAATCTCAAAACCCACCATCTTTTCGAAAAGAGGGTAATCGATTGTCTGCCAAACGAGCATGTTTTGCCGGGTCTAGTTTATATAAAAAAATATAAAAGAATATTATGACGTTATATAGTGGTTATTTCTTAAAATTATGCAAATGGTTTAATCTTCAATGAGCTTTTAAAAATATTTATACATATATTTTTTTAAGATTGAAGATCTTTTTTTTTTTTAAGATTGAAGATGTCTTTTACGATCACTAAAAATGTTTTAAGGATTTTGTTCCCTGTTCTATTGTCTTCCAAACAAGAAAAAATTAATTTGGTGTTTCGAAAAGAACTTTTGTAAAGTGTTTTATGTTTTTGATTTTGGTGAAATTATTTGAAATAATTTTTTTTTTGATTTAAGTTAAATTACTTTAAAAAGTTCTTCTTTTACATCATTCAATTAAAACAAAAATGGTTAAACAAAACAAAGACCAATACTTTGGTATAGCAAGAAAAAAAAAAAAATTCCTGTAACATTTACCTATCAAGTTTTCCCCCGAAAACGTTTTTTTTTTTAACAAATAAAACGTATTTTTTATTGTATTTTAAAAGTCAAATTTATTTATTAATTTTTTTGTTTGGTGTGGTTTTTTTATAATTAGTTTTTTTTTTTTGATTTTGTCACGTCTATAATTTTTAATTAAAATATTGTCTTGTTGTGTGTTTTGTGCACCGTAATTATAAAAAAAAAAATTGTGGTGTTGTTTTTTTTTTTTGGTGGTGTTGTGCTTTTATTTATGAATAGATTAAATATTCTTTTGTTTATATATTTTTTTACTTTTGAAGTTGCTTACATTTTTTATTTTATAAATTTTTGAAAGTTTTTTTTTTTCTTTTTAGTTTTATATACTTTACAAGATTATTTAAAAATATTTTATACTTACTAAATTCTGTGGAAAATTTGCCAAATAGAACTGATTAATACATTTTTTTGTATGGATAATCTTTAGATTTAAAATGTTAAAACAGATTCATAATCTTTAAACAATTTTTTTTTCTTCAAAATATCGATATTTTGATACCACAACGAGAGAAATAAAAACTCAACATATTTTTTTATATTAGCTTTTAAGTTAATTATTAATGTCCCGCGTTTATAGATATGGTTTTGTCATTTTTTTTTTTTTTTTTTGCATATTCTTAGGTGGATTCAATATTTATAGAATATATACCTTTATAATAACGACGACGATATAACGTCGTTGGATAAACTTGTGAAAAATACTAAAGGCGATATTAATCGTCTTTAGTATTTTTCACAACAGTTAACAATATATAATAAAATCTGACATTGGACAGTTTTTAAGCGTAAATAAATTAAAATAACTTTATGGAATAACGTATACAAAACGTTATTCGTTACTGTTATGGTATAAATCGTTTTAAAGGTAAACGTTACGTTATTAACAAAAAAAAAATGGAAATTTAAACGTTATTTAAACGTTATTGGATATCGTTACGTTACGATTTACAATCCTGGTTTAGTAATCCTAGTACTAAACCAATCGTAATCTTACTTTTAAAAAATGCAAACGTAATCCTAATTTAAAATAATATATATCAAAAATATATTGATCACACGATCAAACAGACACACACTTTGTCACTTTTTTTTCATCTCGCGAAGTGAAATGTGAAAAATGGAATGGGTGCAATAAGACCAATTTAATTTTTTTTGGGCAATTTTCCACAAAATTTATGTTGAATATTTTGTTTTGATTCAAAAAAAAAAAAAAAAAATAATAAAAAATTAAAAAAAAGACATTTAATTCTGATATGCATTTTGTTTTTAATTTAATTTGTTATGTAAAATTTATATATATATATATACAATATTTAGCGAGATGAAACATCATCAAATTTATCAAAAATGTTCGATCAAACAATATATAATTTAGAACCATTAGTAATGCCATCTGGTGGTACAAGAGATGGTAGTGATGTAATTGGTAATAATAATAATAATTATGAAAAAATTGGTTTACGTAAAGCTGATAGTGATGATACAATAAAAACATCAACAAATTTTGATGATATTAATGAACAACAACAACAACAATCTATCAATCAACAATTTATAATTGGTCAAAATGTAAGTTCATTTAGTGGTGGTGGTGGTGGCAGTAATAATATTTATATTGGACAATCATCAATAACATCATCATCTGTTAATAATATTTCTTGTGATAATACAATTGAACAATTAATTGATTCTGGTTCTATATCACGTAAAACTAGTACAACATCAGAATATACATCTTTATCATCAGATTATACACCAGATAATACAATAGCATCACCATCATCACCATCAACAGTTGATCAAAGATATCAACAACAACAACAACAAACTAAAACTATAGATACAACTAATATTAATAATAATCAAAATCAACAACAACAAGAACAACAACAAAAAATAATTGAGAATATAAGTACAAGTTTAGATAATACAATTTTAAATCAAATATCTTTTAACGATACATTAGTAAATGATAATAATATTGATAATAATAGTACTGAACCATTAACAATAATAACAACAACAACCACAACAGCATCATCAACAACACCAACAATAACAGATACAACAATAATTGGAACAACATCAACTGAAATACATTCAACTATAATTAATAATGATAAAAATAATACATCTATTAATGATGGTAATAATACTAATAATATAGAAGATGTTGGTAGTGTAATAGGAATAAATGAGAAATTTGAAAAACCAAAGGTAATTAGAAAAATTTCAAGATTTTTAGTTAGTCCTGTTATATCAACGGCACCAGATAATAATGATGAACAAATTATTATTGGTCAATGTACTGATACTATTGATCCACAACATGATATACAGCATCAACAACAAAAGCACCTACAACAAGTATATCAAAATCAATTTGCTTTTGAACAATCAACTAAAAATTTATTAATTCCATCAACAACAACAACAACAATTGAATCAATACAAAATCAATTAACTGGATTAACACCACCACAATTTATTAATATTGAACAACAATTACAAAATCAACAATTAACAAATAATATTTTAACAACATCTATACCATTGGATATATGTGATTCAATTGGTAACTATCAACATCATCAAATATCTGGTAATATTTTAAATCAACAACAACAACAACAGAATTCTGGAATTTTATCTGGTGGACAACAACAATATTGTGGTAGCAATAGCGGCGGTAATAGTTTAAATAATAATAATAATAATAGTTTAACTAAGTTAGTTGGACCAGAACATATAAATACATTAGAACAATTAAAAATTGGTTTAGAGAATATAACTCATGCTCATGTACCAACAAAAGCATTACAAATTGGTAGTAGTGTTGTAATTGTAATGACAACAACTACAAATGGTACAACAGCTGTACAAACAACAGCAACAACAACAACATCTTCAACTGTTTTACAACAAAATAATATTTATCAAGATACACAAAAAATACCAGCCGCTAACGAATCTGAAGAGGTAGATTTGATTGTAATTTTTTTTTTTGTTTTTGTGTGAAAATAAAATTTTAATTAAATTTAACTCTTAATAAAAAAAAAAATTATTTTTTTCAATGTTCATTTTTAATTTAATATTTTAAAACTTAGTCATTATTTTAACATCAATATATATATATATATATATATATATTTATAATAATATTTTACTTTATTTAAATAGTCACCGATGGGTGGTAATAATGATATGTCATATGGAATTATTGTTGTCGGTGAACAATTATTACAATCAAATGTAATACAATCAATTTCAATAGATCAACAATTACAGCAACCAACAATAACTAATCAACAAATAATATCATCATCATCATCAGTTGGTCAAAATACACCAGCAGCATCAGCATCTGGTAATGGTTCATCAGTATATAATTCACGACGAACATCTTTAGATAATAGTAGTACAATTGATTTAAATAATATACCAACAAATATTATTGAAGATATTGAATCAGAATTTATTGAACGATTAAAAAAAACTAGTTCTAGTAATACAACAAGTAGTGGTGGTCAACTAACATCTGGTGGTGGTAATAGTACAACAGTACAAACACCAAATGATAGTGGCAGTGAATGTTTAAGAAAATTACCAAAACAAAGTAGTTTAGATAAACAAGAGGGGTAAATATAATACTTTTAGTTCAATTTCAAATAAAAATATATAAGTAAATTAAATAATTTTTTTTTTTTTTTTCGTTACAGTATCAGTATTCAAAATTCTCTTGCTGATTTACAGCATAAATTAGCTTTATTAACTTCCACCTCAACAGTTCCGCCTGGTTCTAATACATTACATTCTAATGAGGTATGTTTTTTTCTTTTTTCTTGTTTGCTAATTATTTTTTCATAATTTGCTTTTAAAATTTTTCGTAATTACTCGAAAAATATTTTTTGTATTTGTTAAAGCTTTTTTTATGCTACAAAATTTAAAAAGATTTGTTTTACACATTTCTGTAATCATATTTCTATAATTTATATTTAATTAGTCTTCATTTATATGAAATATCTAATTATGTACAAAACATAAATATGTGTCAGGTTAAATAATTTTTGTTACCACGATATAAAAATATTAAGGAAATTATTATTTTTAAACAAATTTTTAATAATAATTTCACATTGATAACAAAAAGAAACACTACTCATACAAAAATTTATATATATTTCTGATTACAATTCCAACAAGATATTATTTAGTTGGAATAAGAAACATAAATCTGTGTTAGGTTAAATGTTATTCTTATTAGATTTTTCAGTAATTAATTTTTTATCTTCTTTAGATTATTGAGTAATTAGATTTTTTTATTAACTATACAATCGGAATTAATGTAACATCTTTCGCATATTTTGGCTGTTTTAAATATTTTATATAATTTAAAAGAAAAACAAAATTTAAAAAATTTATCATTAATATTCTTGGTCGTGCGGTTTCATTTTCAGTTATATTTATTAAATTTTTCTTCAACTATCCAAAAAAAATGTTACAAATTTGGTTTTATTCTTTTCTTAACTGATTTTAATTTCCTAATATTTATATTTTAATTTATAATTTTTTCTTGAAAATTATAATCTCTGTAATATTTTGAAATTGTGAATTCTACATTTTTTTTAAAAAGAAAACAGTTTTTTTTTTAAAGAAATATATATACACATAAAGTACATGTAATTTTTAGGGTCCCCTATCACCTTCATCACATCTAGCGTATAGTATGAGTAATCTACAACAACAGCAACAATCACAACAAACTTCATCATCATCACCAATTATTCAATCCCCAATACGTGCTGATATAAATAATGAAAATCAATTACCTATTGTTACTCTTTCCCAATCAATAATAAATCAAGATTTAAATAATACATTAATAACTGCTAGTAATGTAATTCATGGACTTAATCAATATAATCATGGTGTGTCCGCTTCAGCTCCACTTTTAGCTTCAATTTCAGCTTCAGTTGCTAAAATAACCCAATTGGCTGATTTACAAAATGAATTAGCTAAATTAAATAAACGTGTTACTAATTTAAATACTGAACAGCAAAATCAAACAGCTGTATCAATATCAACATCATCAGCTGGTATGGTACAACAACAGCAAACAATTGCAACTGGTAATATTTTATCTAAGGTAATTGAAAGCTCGCAACAACAACAACAACAACCTTTAAAAGATACACCGTCCAAATCATCATTGGCGCTACCAATTGCTGAAGGACCTGTACGACGAATTTCTAGATTTAGTATTAGTGTTGTTGCTGAAAATCAAGTAACAACCACAACAACAACAACAGCAACAACAACATTAACAACAACATCTACCACATCCGTACCATTAGCACAAACTGGAATTAATCAACAACAACAACAAAATTTAAATGAGAATTTAAATAAAAAACAACAGTTATCAATTAATATACCAAAAACAACAACAACAGCAACATCAATAGTTGATAAATCAACATCCGATATTATTACACCAACAACACAGGAAATTAATTGTTTTAGTTCAATTAATTCAAATAGAATTCAAAATGTTCTTCAAGGTACTGAACTGTGTAAGTATTATTAAACGTTTATAAAGATATATATATATATATATATATATATATATATATATATATATATATATATATATATATTTGTTATTATTTATATTTAAATAATTTTCTAGTGGAAGTATCACAAACTGTAAACGATGTTACAACGACACCAACAATTCGATTAAATTCAGAAGAACAATTATCATTGGCAGCAACGCATCCAGCCATGCTACCATCAATGATACAATCGGTAATATATTTTTTTTGAAAATAAGTTTATTATATTAATGTATTTAATTAAAATGAAGGATATTAAACATAATTTGGATACGGTACGAAATCAATTATGTGGAATACGATTAGAAACTAATGTTCGTCAAAGATTATTATTGTTATTACAACGTCAACATATTGAAGAAGAAGAGTTACGATTAAAACATTATGTTGAATTAGAAAAATTTCACAAGAATCCAAGTAATTTAAAAATTAAATTAATTTAATTATTAATAATTTTTTTTATAAAATATTTTTTTTTTTTTTTGTTGATAAATAAATAGCTGGTTGTGCTACAGAATCAATAAATGGTTCATCTTCACAACAATCTCAACAATCAACATTATCACAAGTTGGTGGACAAGAGTTTCAACAACTAATTAATTTACAACAACCATTATTATGGCAAGCCCAACAACAACAACAACAACAACAACAACAACTACAACTACAACTACAACAACAAACTCATAATATATCATCATCATCATATGGTACATCATCAGGTACATTAGGATTAGTTAATTGTGTCGCAAATAATGGTAATGATAATAATATTTTTAAATACAATCATTCAACAAATACTTCAATAATAAATAATGGTCAACAACAATTGCCAATATTATTAGCAGTTAGTGAACAATCACAACAACAACAACAACAACAAAATTATCAATATCAACAACAACAACAACCACATATTACAACAACAGCAACTGGTATATCAACATCAACAACAACAACAGATAATGGTTGTATTTTATCAACTGGTACAAGAATATCATCAATATATGATTCAATAATAATACCAAGATCATCATTATTATCAATAACATCAGATAATATAATAACAGATTCATCATTTATACAATCAACAACAAAACAATTAGATTTTAATACAATAACTACAACAGCACCAACAACAACAACAACAGCAACTACAAGCAGTGATATTATGTTTTATGATCAACAGCAACAAACAATAACAACAGGTATTTTAGATATTGATAATGAACAAAATGGTAAAATAATAACAGATTTACCATTAACAACAACACCAACATCAGTAACATATCATGGTGATGGTTCAATTGAAAAAACAACAACAACAAATCAAGTTATTGAAGAAACATTTAGTTCATCATCAATAGTATCAGATATAACGATAAACAATAAATAAAAATAAAAATAGTCTTCTTTAAATTAAAAATTAAATTAATATTAAAAAAAATTAATAAATAAATAATATAAAATAAATAAAAATAATAAAAAAAAAAAAAAACGTGTTATAAGAAGCATGAGAAAAATTAATTAGACTATTAATTTGAGGTTTACGTTAAATATATTTTTTCCAAAAAATTAAGTTATTCAAACAATTCTATATATCAAAAAAAAATAGTCAGATAAAAAAGTAGTCTTTTTACGATTCAAAAAAAGTATTTTTTTAACAACTCAAATTATATTACTGTATTGTAAAATTTAAATATCTTATTTAAGTCTAAACAAAAAAAATATGAAATTTTCTTTAAAAAAATAAACATTTTTTTTGCAACATCCTAATAACTGATAACAAAAAATTTAAAAATATAGATTATAGATTTCGTAATCATATTTTTAATGTTATATTAATCTTAGCTAAAATATCAAGTTACACAATATTATTTATCTTACAACATTACTTGTATTAAAATTTAAACCTATACTTGTAATTATCTATTAATTTTTTGGTTTATCCATATTATCCCCATAAATGTTTAATTTCTATGATTTTCAAACCACTAAAAATTAATTATATATTATAACGAACCAAGAATCATAATATATGATCCTTGGTTCGTTATAATAATAAAAAATAAAAATATTGGTTTACCCTCAATCATTTATAAGGATCATTTTAGATATCGGTGTCCTAATTTCAAAAACTGAAAATTAATCTAATATTTATCAGAATTATGTTTTAGAATCAAAAATCTTGCTTGAAATATTATTTAAAAAGTAGTTACAACCAAAAAAACACATTTAAATTAAAAAGTAATTTTATGTTATCTGTATAAAATTTATTAAATGTGGTCAATTTGAAGTTGATGACCAGTTTGAAACTAAACTAACGATATATATTAATTATGAATTGGTAAAAAGACTAAATTTGATTTGAACAAAGATTTAATTTATGTTTTAAATTTTGTATTGTTGGTAGGAGGGAAATTATTTTAATTGGGAAAAAAAAAAACTAAGAAGTAATTTTGTTTTCTGGCTATTTTTTTAGTCAAAATTATTTAAATGAAACATATGCATAATTTACTAAGCTCTATATTTATTTCATTGACAAAAAATATAGGTAATCAAAATTTTACGTGTTTCTTTAAAGTCAAGTTGTGAATATTAATATATATATTCTTGTGCAATTTTAATTTTTGTTCTATTTTGTTTTTCTAATAATACTGAAAAAGATTTATTGAGATTACTATTTTTTTTTTTTATTGCGATATTATCCTTTATATGATTTTCACATAATTTATATAGATAAATAAATAAATACAAATAAAAACTACATATATTTAAAAATCATTGAAGAAATGTAATTAATGATTTTTTTCTGTTTTTTATCCTTTCTTTTTATTATATAATTTATTAATTGAAAAATATTCAATTAATTTGGAAACAGACATAAAATATTGCTAGGTAGGGAATATTAAAAAAAAAAATATATAAATATTAAAGTGCTTTATTTAGAAATTTTAAAAAAAAGTATAGTAGGATCAAGTAAATTATAATAATTAAAAAATGAGTTTTTCTGAGAATAATATTAGTAAAAAAAAAACAATCATTTCCCAAAAAAAAAAAAAAACGAACGAACGAAAACAAAAAAAAAATAATTTAATATGATAAAACATAATTTTTGTAGTCTCAAGCCAAAATTTCATTAACACTGGTATAAATATACAAAAATTAATATTATTTAAATATAAAATAGTTTTTCTCATGTTTAGTTTAGTAATTCAAGGTGTTTTGGTTTCATATTAATTAAATTATTTTTTTAAAACACTTTGCTCTTCAATTCAAATTGTCCTTTTTTTTTTGGAGAGAAAAAAGATATTTCGGCCTGTGACAACAGAGTTATGAAAAAAAAAAACATAGCTTACTTTCAATTAAAATATCTCTTTTTTTTACATCTAACTTAAAAATATCTGATACATGCCTGATTGCTAAATTATTATTGCATTAATTCATTTTTTTTTTTTAAAATAACATCAGAAGTTAAAAAATAAAAATAAAAAATATATATAATTTATTTCATTTACAAATATAATAATTTATAATTTTATTTATTTTAGAATGATAAAATATATAAATAAATAACATATCCACATAAAAAACTAAAATAAAAATATAATATCTAAAAAGAATAATATTATTTAAAGTAAATAAAAAAATAGTAATTAAATACGAACAGTTAAAAAAAAAAAAAATTAATAAAAAATTAATAAATTCTTATTAAAAAATGTGTAAAATTTATGAAAAAAAAAAACAAATTCAAATACATATTTTATGAAAATTTCTATAAAATATTCAAGTTAAATTGGTTTGTTTTTTTATTATTATTTAATTTGGTCTTTTTTCCAAAAGTTTTTATGAAATACATATTAAATTTCGGCTCTTTTGCTATAAATGCTTTATATATTTAATATTTATTTAATTTTTTAGTTTTTTTTTGGATATATTCTTACTATTGAATTCGATTCCACTCGCTATTTTTTTTTTTTTTTAATTCGATATTATTTGAATTACTCATCTAGTTGATTCGTCGACGAAAAAAAAAAAAACAACTGAGCTAGTATTATAATGACTGTAATCGCTATCTACTCGTTTTCGGTCGATAATTTATCTGACCAAAAATTATAGAAACGACAGGACCTAATATATATTTTTTTTATAAATATTTAAAAATTGATAAAAAATATTATTTTAAATTTTTATTATATTATTTAAAATGTAAAAGCTGTAAAACATTTGGGTGATTAAAATTAAAACTTTTGGGTAAAAATAAAAACATTTAGATACAAGGATATAATTTTTTTCAACGGATTTTTTTTTTTCCAATTAAAAAATCGAAAAAAAAAAATTGTTAAAATAACAGATATGCCAAATAAAACTAAATGTAGCTTTGTATATTAACAGTATTTGTAAATTAATACTAGCTAATAGTCAAATTCAATCATAACAAATATTTGTTCAGTCGGATCAACTAGTAATGTAAATTTCTAGACGACTTCTATCATCATTCTATCATAATTGGTTAAAAACCAAAAAAAAAAAAAAATAAATGCCATCATTTGTGTATTTCAAGAATCAGAAAATAAATAAATATATACGTGGATAATAAATATTTATATATATTTGTCATTTAAATATCAGTTTATAAAAAAACAAAAAAAAAATTTAGTTTGGCAATTATTTATAAGAGATAAGGAAAAAAATTTTAAAAATAATACTTTAATATAATTAGTATACCAAAACTATTTCAAATTTTTTTTTATTTAATATCTGTTATCAATAATATATGCCTATTGAAAATTGTATTCTCTTAAAAAATATTTACCTTAATTAAAATCAATAATTTATATCATTAAATTTATATCTATATACGAAGTCAGGAAAATCTATTTATATTTTAAAAAGCAAAAAATAATGAATTCATCGAATATTTAAAAAAAAAAAAAAAAAAAATAAATAAATAAAAATAAAACCAATTAATTTAAAAAACTAAAAAAAAAAAAATTATATTTATTGAACTCTGACCAAAATTTATTATTTTACTTTATTCGTTTTTTTCATTTTGGTTTCAATTTTTTTTTTTTTTACATTATTTTTCAACTAAATTTTTTTTATAGTAAAAAATTATAGTAAAAAAATTATAAATATAAAAATGAAAATATAAGAAAAAAACTTGATGGAAAAAAATATAAGAAAAAAAATAAAAAAAAAAAAATGTTATAAAAAAAATCTGTTCGTTAGCTTGTTTTTTATACTTCTATGAAATAAAAATAAAAAACATAAAAAAATAAAAAAACATTATTATTATATTATTAATTATCAAAATTATGAAAAATGAATTAAAAATGAAAAAAATAAATTCCAGAAATAAAAAAAAAAAAATCTAAATGTTTTGCTTTAAATTTTTTTTAGCCTAACTTAGCAATTAGTAAATGAATATCTAATTTTTATTAGAATTAAAAACGTAAACTAAACTTAATTATTTTTTATTAAAGGAAATGAAGAACAAAGGCAGAACAGTTGAATGTGCAACGACAATAAGAACATATATTGTTAATATAAATGTTATTTATAAAATATAGAAGATTAAAAATAAAAATCAGATTTTTACCATAATTCGGATTAAGCGACAACCGTAGTACCCGAATATCACATTTTCGAATTTTCGAAATTGTAGTTTCGAATTTTCGAAAATGGGCGTTTCGGACTCAGGTACTCCGAAAATGACGAATCTGATCACAAAAAAAACTGCATTTATTTTGCTTTTAAGCATCAAAAAATCGCATTTTCGCAATTTCGAAAATTCGAGTTTTTTGGGGAAATACTATTTGAACTGACTATTTGAATTTATATTGTTAATATAAAATCTTATTTATAAAATATAGAAGATTAAAAATAAAAACCACATTTTCACCACCATCTCATTAAAAACAACAACCATATAATAAATTGGAATTCGATACCAAACTGTTTACTATAAGCAATATTATAAATTAAATTTAATATAATATATTTTTGTTTGTTAAAAACTGATATTTAAAAATTACATTAATATGAATTAACAAGATAATATAACATCATCAGGATTCAGGTTTCTGTAAATAATATTAGACTATGCTACCAACTAATAAAAATTTTCATATCAACTAATTCAAATCAATAATAAATTGAATAGAATATTTTGAAGTTTTAAAGTCTGACGTGGATTTATGACTGTCGTCTAGTCAAAAAAAAAAAAAAAAATTTATATACGCAAACAGAAACTGCAAAATCAGCCATGATTATAAAAAATAAAAAATTTTTTTATATTTTTAATTTATTTATTTTCGAAAGTAAAAATTTAAATTTTATTATTTATTTATAATTTATAATAATTTTTTTATTTATTTAAACATATTATTTTTTTTTTTTTACTTATTATAATAAACAATTTATATTATTTTTTTTAATTATTTTTTTTTGAAATTTATCTTATGGATATGTAACTATATATATATATATATATATATATATATATATTTATTTATAAATGATTAATAATTTCATTATGAAAAATAATACAATAATAAAATAATAATTATTGAAAAAAAAAAAATGTGCCTCAAATAATACAAAATAAAATATTTATAAAATAATATATATATAATATAATTACTAATTAATATTTTTTGTTTTATTTTTTAAATACTATTTGTATGTACAACATTAAAATGAAAAGCACTCCTTTACACACACACACACACACACACACACACACACATATTTGAAATGACAACATAAACAAAATAAAGAAAAATTGTAAATGTAAACCATTAATTTTAATTTTTATTCGAGATTTTTATTTTTGTTTTAATTTATTTATTTAAACATAAAATTTTTTTTTTTTTTTTGTACAGTAGACTTCATTTTTTAAACGATGACATCTCCATCCATTTTTTTTACTTAATTTTATAACTGTTTTACATTAATTAATTAAACGGATATAAAAATTAATATTAAAATTATGGAAAAACTAAATAGTATTTTTTTTTTATTGATTATTGTAATTGAATTATCAGTAAAAAATTAATATGAATTAAACATTTTCTGATATAACTTGTAAAACTAATCTCAATTAATATTTCATAATGTATATATATATATATATATATATATATATATATATATATATATGATAAAAATTATTAATTAAGATTTAATTCAAATATAATTGTCAATAATTAATAAAAATCTTGTATGTGTTTAAAGTATTTCTTATTGGTATATGTAATTTGAGATATAAATATAAAATTTTATGCTAGTCAAAAAAAAAAATTAAATTTCGAAATTAATTTTTTTGTATTTTTTCGATATCTCGTCATTTAACATCAAATTCTTATTGATAGTTTATGTAGCAATAAAAAATATGCTTATCGATAGTCTACTGTATTTTGGAGGACGGAATAATTTTTTTTTTGTGTGTAAATAAAAAATGGGAATTTTGGGTGACACAAAATCTCTTAAATTATATATAATTTTAATTTAATTTGTTTTTTTTTTTTTTTACATACATACTACACAAAAATATGAATTTAATTTAATTGACAATTAAAACAACTAAAAATTATAATAATAATTAAGCTAATTTCGGCAAATATTTCAAATGTCAAATATTAGCTAATTTTGCCAATATTTTACATTTTTGTATTGTTTGTTTTTTTGTTGAAAATTTTAATTCGGAAGAATATTAAATTTTTTCTTTTTTTATTTTAAATACTGTGGACAAATAAAATTGCATACATTATGGCGTATATAATCAATTTTTATTTACTCTAAAATGAAAAACTAAATTAAACTAAGTGGTTTTTTTTTTGTTTCTTAATGTTTAATTATAAAAATTATAATTATTTATATAAATATTTGTCATAAATGAATGTACAGAATTTTATTGTGCCACATATTATTAATTCAAGTACTACAAACTAATAAAAAAAAATATTTTAACAAAATTCACTTTAAATAAAATGAAATTTTTTATTTTCTATTAAAAAAAAAACCTTTGTTTTTTTTTGCGCCCACCTAATATTATTTTGGCGGCTCCTATATTTATGCAAAAAAAAAAAAAAAAAAACATAGCATCTATATCACAAAAAAAAAAAAAATTTTTCTTCATTTCAATTATATATTTTGTTATGTTTTTCCATTTTCCAACAAACTAAGCCAAAAATTAAAATATAATAATAATTTTGTCCCCCCCCCCCCCCCCTCACCTTTTTACAAACAGTCTTCTTAATTTAATTTTATATTTTTTTTTTTTAAATTTTTTTTTTTTTGCAATATAAATATTTCGAGGAGCCCCATAACCATAAGTAAAAATAATAATAAAAACAAAAAATAAGAAAGAAGTAAACCCATCTACAAAAAAAAAAAAAAATCTATGGAAATTTGCCACAAAACATGAATTACAAATTTACAGAGCAGAGTAAATTTAAGAAAATTTAATTGTACCCATTAAAATACTCTTATGAAATGGATCAGCTATTTAAATTAATATTTTTTATTTATATTTTTTTTTCCAATTTTCCAAAAATAGAAAAAATCCATATTAACTTAGAAAATACAAAAAAAAATAATTAACCGAAAAAATTATTTAAATTATTTTCAAAAATAACGACTATTTTTTTTTTTTTAAAAAAAGAACAACAACAAAAAAAATAGCTCCTCCTACTTTTTTGTATCATTTAAATCAGTTGTAATTTGGTCGTCAGTCGATCATAGTTAAAAAAAAAAAATATAATTTTTCTCCGCAGTGATTAAAGTATTTTTATTTTATGTTTGTGATTAAAATTAATAATAAATTTGTATAATTATTATTAAAAAAATAGTTTTTAAATTTAATATTAATTTAATTTATTTGTAATATGTTGTTTTTATTATATATTATTAACAGTTTATGTATTTAAAATGGTGTCGGTTTTTTTGTTGTGTTTTAAGTTAGGTTTAGAAGAAAAAAAAGTATGACAATAAAAATTATACGTCATTTTTTATGAAAATGACATATAAATATTGTTTTTTTTTTTTTTGAAAAGTTATTACTGAAATAAAGTGTTTTTTTTTATGTGTAATTTAGAAAAATGTAGTGAATAAAAAAAAGACGTTAATGTTGTAAAATAAAATGTTTGTTAAAAAAGTGTAATTTTTTTGTGCAATCATTAAATTTATATATAAAAAAGAAATTTCCTATTAAACATTGAAAAAGTGTAAGTTATGACATTTTATTCAAATTTGAACATGAAAAAAAAAACCATAAATAAAGAACATCGAAGGTAAAATTTAAAATTTTATTATTTATTTGTAATTTTATAATAATTTATTGAATATTATTCTATAAATCTTATAAGCAATATATTCTTGCTAAATTTGACTGATTTATATTTGCTGGCAAGACACTTGATCAAATCTAAAAACTAATAAAAATTCCATTAAGATCATGGCTTTTTCTAAATACCAATAAATAATAGTATAAAGGTATATGTGATATAACTTTCCAGTAATAGCAAAAAAAAATATCAAAATAATTTCAGTAGTATAATGTACTTTGCAAAAACCAAAATTTATTAATTTATTATTATTTATATGGTGGATAAATTTCAATTATTATTTTGGTAAAATTCAAAAAATTACCGAGCGAAAATTTTTAGTAATTTTATTCTCAATAATATTTAATTATCTAAAATTAATTGTATAGTACCAAAAATGTCACTTTAATCTATTAATTAATTTAATTAAAATTTGTGTACCTAATTTATAATTTAAATATCGCACCGTTAATAAAAAAAATTGCCATATCTCAAAACTGCGCTGTAAATAAACTGGAAAATTATCATATATTTACTAAACTCTTATTGTTAATCTCGCGCACAAATCCAAAATTTGAGTATTAAATCTGATTAAACTTAGACAAGACTAAGGATTTCTAAACATTTCTATTGTACATTTGGATTATTTTTTTTTCTCGAGATATATTCATCCAATGTTAAATGTTAACAACTATTTATTAAATTTTTTTTTTCGAGATATGACTGTGGCTTTTCCATTAGATTGTGTGACGGTGGGTTGGGTGGGAGAATTGATATCAATAATATGGTAAAAAAAAAAAATGTTCTTTAATTAATTAATTATTTAATCTAATTTTTAATTATATTAAATAAATCTTTTAAAAAATTATTATTGAATTTTAATATGTATTATAAAACATAATGTTGAATATTAAAAAATTTTATTTTAAATTAATTTATGTGCGTTGCGTGTTAAATTAAGGAAGGGAAAGATGATAAAAAATGTCATAATTAAAGTTTTTTTTTTTTTTGTTATTCCTTAAATTTGAATTATAAATATAATTGGGCATAAATTTTAACTAAAATTGTGACAGTTTTATTTTAATATTAAACTGTCATACAGTTTAACTATCTCCAATAGAATAATAGATTACTTTGTGTCAATGATACTATAATTATATTTTATATAACAATAATATTTATAAATAATAAACAAAAAAAAAAAATAAAAAAAAAAATTAATTAATTTAAAAATTAATTAATTAATTTATTATTTTAATAGAAAAATCATTTAATAATTCAAGAGTTGTTTGAAATTATGAAGGTGTTAAATTAGATTTTAATTTATGTTGTAAATAGCCTTTTCATATTACACTTAAATAACATGTTATTTAATTGTTATACACAAATATTTTTAAATTTAAAGATAATTTGTTACATTGATGATGTACTAAATCCAGTTTCTTACAACCGAAATAATATAATTTAGATTGGCTTATATTTATTTTAATTAAATATATTAAAATATCTTTCAATACCTTTTATTATAAATGTATATGTTTGTGGATAAATAGTTTTTGCATATTTTTAGATGCTTAAGCCTAAAGATATGCAAATATACAAGAATTTTTTTTTTTTTTTTTTAATAATATCCCATCATTCAATGCATTAATGAATTTTAAAATAAGAGACCGATTACAAAACAATTTATCAGTATAATTATTTAATACATAATTTGTTAGTCTATTAAATTTAAAATAAATTTTTAAATAATATTTATTATTAAAATTTTATTTTCATTAATAATATGTAAAGGCTTTAAAACATATTATATTAAAAAAAAAACAAAAAAAAATTATTATAATTTTCTGGAAGTTCATGGATAATCATTTTCTATAATTTTACTTAACAGCTAATATACTAAATATATAATTTAAAAAAAAATAATAATAATAATATTTCTTTTCTAAAATCAGAAAATCACGATTTTTTTTTTGTTTTTTTTTTTTTTGTGAGTATATCATCATATTAATAATAATTATCCTGGTGAAGGATTATTAGATATTTCTAAATTTTACAACAAAAAAAAAAAAAAAAAAATGTCACTTAACACCTTCAATTGTCACTTAAGCCTTTTAAAAAAATTCGTATTTGAGTTCTTTGCTTTTAATAAACTAAAATATTTTATTAGAATATTTATTATTTTTAAAAATTGACTATTTATACTGACTTGGCTTCTTTTTTTATGTTTTTTTAGTTTTTTTTTTTTTTTATTTTGCATATTACATTAAATTAATTTAAATTTTAAATTTCTATATTCAAAATATTATATTATATGTTTTTATGTTTTTTTTTTTTTTTTTAAATATATGTCCTTTTAACTTTAGTCAGTGTACCTGTTTTATGAATTTCTTTTTCTAAATTTTCAGTTGAATTTTTACATTCATGACTTCGATCCTTTTCACCAACAACAAATTCATGTTCTAAATTATCTTTTTTATTATTACATGATGTTGTAGAAAATGGATTTGTATTCATTAATAAATTAACATCTTTACCACTGTTACGTTGATTAAATTGTCGTGATTTTCTATAAAAAAAAATAATAATAATATATAATTTATTAAATAATATATAATTTATTTAATTTAAAATAATTTTCGATAAAAACTTATAAATAATAATTATTTTAATAATTAAAATATTTGTTTTTAAAAATTTTGTAGTATCATGTTTTGATTTTAATATGCGATAATACGATCCGGTTTTATATGCAATCCGGTTGCGGTAATATTTTTTTTTTTTGTATTACGTGACAGTGTTGACAATTTTGGTTTTTAGTTTTTTTTTTAATTATAGTTTAATACGTTTTTTCTTTTTTTTTTTTTAGATGGGATGTTTTAAAGTTGAATTTTTTAGGTTGGACGTTTAAAGTTGTAAAAATGTTCAAAATAATATTTGACAGAAATTGTTCTCCAGTTTCTTTCGGTTTTTTTATTTTTTTGGTTCCGGTTTGACTGAGTATATATATGAAGGGGTTTCGGTACGATTTCATATCACATTACTTTATTATTAATTTAATTGATTTTATAAAATTTTAATTTCAAAAATTTAATATAATTTTTTTTAAAATTATTTTAGTGTTAAATATATATGATGATTTTTAATTAAAGAATGCTGGTAATTAAACTTACGGTGTTAATTGATTTCGATGTTCTGGATGAAATGGTAAATTTTTACATAAACGTTTCGATGAATACCATCCAATAATAACACCAATTATAAATACAAATATAGCAAATACACCTATCACATATCCACAATAAAAATCACGTCCTGCTAATTTTAATGTTTCACTTTCAATACCACCAGAATCATTATTTTGATCTACAAAAAAGTAATAAAAAAAGACAAAAATAAATTTCAAGTGAAAAATTTTGTGGAAATTAACATAAAATTATGATATACCGCAATCATAATATATTTGTTATAAAAAAAAAAAAAAAAGTATCATAAAAATAACAATTATTTCACGGTGAAATTATGATATAATTTGATCATTTTTGTTCACAGTGAAATTATGAAATTTTGATTATTTGGTAAAATTAACTTACTATTTAATGAATTATCAATATCAGCTGGATCAATAGATGTTAATGTAATTTTATGATTTGGATAAATACCAATTTCACCACCACTATTTATATCACCATTATTATTATTATTATTATTATTATTAATATTTTGTTGTTGAACTTTACCAATACCAGATACAGTACCGCGTGTTGATTGATATACAATTGGACGATGTTGTTTATTAATATTATTATTATTATTATTATTATCATTATTTTTATTATTTTGTTGTTGTTGTTGATGATGATATTGATGATGATTATTATTATTATCAATACGATTACCAATATCACGATATTTATCACATAATATTTTAGCATATTCTGTTGAATTTAATGATTGTATATAATTATTTGTTGATTTTTTTAATTGTATTTTATTTATATTTATTATTGATTTACATTCTTGATTATTAATATCCCATACACAATATGGATCTTGTACTTGTAAACAACTTAAACAATATATAATTTGTGAACAATGATGTAATGGTATTGATACAATATGTCCATCACCTAATACAATTAAACTTAATGTTTTATGTGATATTGTTAATTCACGTACTGGTATACCTTTTGGTAATGCTTGTATTTCAGCAATAACAATTGTTTTAATATCATCATCATTTATATCATTATTATCATTATTATTTAAATAATAATTTTGTACATTTATAAATTTAACAATTTCACCAGAATCTGTACCAACAAATATAATATCATATGTATTACCATCTAATGCTAATATTTGTTTATCAATTGTTATTGATGTTAAACGATATTGTAATCTAACTCTTGTTAATAATGGTCTATTATATAATGGTAATACAGATTGTTCCATTAATGTATGTGTTTTAACAAAATTAGCTGATGTACTTGATAATGTACGTGAATCATCAACACATTGTCCTGGTCTTGGTTCTGGTACATTATCTTTTGATAATGGTAACCAATTTGATTGTGTATCTTTTTGATATTTAAAATTACCTTCAAATGAATCTAATATATCATTAATATTAAATACACATACAGCTGAACCAGGTATTGCATTTATTGATGTTGTAAATACAGCATAAATTATTGAACTTCTATTACCATTATGATAAATTCCATCAATTATTTGACTTGTTGCTTCTATATATATAATTATAAAATTTAAAAAAATACTAAAAATTTAATAATAATTAAACTTACGAATTTCATCAAAATAAAATGGATATTCTCCAGGTACTGAACAATTTAATCTAGTTTTTAAAAATGATGTCCATCGATCATTAAATGCATATGGTCCACCACGATCATTTTTACAAACCCGTCCAACTCGTGAATAAATTTTCTATAAAAAAAAAACGATCTATTTTTATAATCAAATTAATATTATTTACTCATATTTTAAATATTAATTCTACATAAATGACCAATTGTGATCTTGTCAAATTTAAACTGATATTAAAATTTTGATGTCACTCTCTCTCTCTCTCTCTCTCTCTCTCTCTCTCTCTATTATTTTATTTTCCCTCTCTCTATAATATGTCTATCCTTCTCTCTTCCTCCATCACAGACATCATTCTAATCATAGAATAAACTAACCATAGATCTAGTCTCACTAATTGATGACGTTTGCGCCATTGCCATTTTGGAATATCAGAAAAAAAATTTGAATTTTATAGAAATATATGAAAGCAGATAAAATTTCTATTATATACAATATCCGAGATACAGTAGAGTTTATTCTACTTAAAATTTTCATGATCTTGCCGTTTCGAAATGTCAAATTGACATTTAAATATTTGCATAAAATATGATGAAATAAAATCCGTGATTAAAACAAAATGAAAATATCCATTAAACTTTTTCAATAATATACCATAATTCATAAATGGATTAATCAAATATATGAGAATGTTAGTTATCAGAAATATAATAGCGTATCACAAATTTTTTTTTATCCTAACATAATCAAAACTAATTTTAAATAATTTCCTTTCTAATAACCATCTAAAATAAATATTTATATTAAATAAATTTTCTATATATATATATATATATATTTACCTTTCCACAATTCATATATTCCATTGCAATTTCACGAAAAAAGAAAAATACATAACCATTACGTTCTAATGCATTTACAAATGCTGGTTGATTTAATTGTTTTAAATCATATTGTTCAGTACGTAATGTTTCACGATATATTAATGGATCAGCACCAGAAAAATCAGCAACTGTTGCTGAATATAATTGTCCATCTGTATATATATATGTTGAATTATGTTGTGGATTATATGGACAACGTCCTTGTGCCTCATCCTCCATTATCATATCATATAATATTAATTTATTATTTTTTTTATTATTATTATTATTATTATCAATAATTGTTAAATTAATATTATTATCATTTAATAATATTGATGTTTGTATTGATGTTGTTGGTAATAAACCATTATTATTATTATTATTATTATTATTTGTTTTTATATTATAATAACGACATCTTGGTTTATATGAATTTGTTCCACATATCATTATTTTTGTATCACTTAAACGTGCAAATACTCTTATATAATTTTGACAATCTTTTTCTTGTTTACCTTTTAATGCACATAATTCACGATCTGCATCTGTTGATGACCATTCAATACGTTCTTTATAATTTTCACGTAAACCATCAACACTTAAATTATATACAGCATTTCTATTATAATCATAAAAAAAAAAAATTAAAATTTTGAATTAAATTATTTATATAAATCAATCAATTGTATTAATTAACATACTTTGCACCAATTAATATTGTTGATTCATCTTGATCTAAGATTTTAAAAAAATCAGTACTATTACCAAAAAAATTTGTTACTTTTTCAGCTTCTGGATGGAATTCGTCAGTTAGAAAAAAAAAAAAAAA
The DNA here is from genome assembly GCA_963932195.1 of Empis livida. Lineage (NCBI taxonomy): Eukaryota > Metazoa > Arthropoda > Insecta > Diptera > Empididae > Empis > Empis livida. Next base: position 48,546 of record CAWVQG010000041.1, read on the forward strand.
AAATTAAAAATTTTAATTAATTAATTAATTAATTAATTACACAATATTTAAATTAATTTTTTTAAAAAAGTTTCAGTTTAAAAAAAAAAAAATGCCAAAAACCAGGGGTGGATCTGTCCAAAACAATAAAAAAACAAAAAAAACGCCCATTTAGCTTATTTCAATTCAAAAAATTTATGGTTCAGAGTTCATATAAAAATTAGTATAAGGATTTTAAAAAATAATAATTAAATGTTATGAGATCATTTAATTGTAAGATTATCGGTCCTAGGAAGGACTATATTCACGACCTTGTTAAGCTTAAGTCCGTTCTGAAAATGAAATATTTTCATAACAAATTTAATATAAAGGGTCCGCCAAATAACTTTTTTTTTTTTGAAAATGCTATAAAAAAAAACTACTGAATATTTTCTCAAATTTCTTTTTTTATTTGAAAGTACAATCCTTCCGGTTAATAATGGAAAATAATTTCATTCAAATGGCTGCCTCTGAGTGGGCCTGCGATCGACTTACAGAAGATGCCGATTTTGGCAAAAAAAATCATCTTTTCAGATGAAGCTCATTTTGATCTTGGCGGGTATGTAAACAAGCAAAATTGTCGCATTTGGGGCACAGAAAACCCGCACGCATACATTGAAAAGCCGGTACACCCAAAACGAGTCACTGTTTGGTGCGGATTTTGGTCCAGAGGTATAATTGGGCCATTTTTCTTCGAAAATGAGCAAGGAGTGGCCGTTACAGTCAATGGCGATCGTTATCGGGCCATGTTGAACGAATTTTTGTTCACAAAAATTGAAGAGGAGGATATTGGCAACATTTGGTTTCAACAGGACGGCGCTACGTGCCACACAGCCGAAGCTACACTCGATGTTTTGCGCCCTGTTTTTGAAGATCGCATTATCAGCCGCAGAGCTGATGTCGTTTGGCCACCTCGGAGCTGCGATTTGACACCGTTGGACTATTATTTGTGGGGTGCCCTCAAAGATAAGTGTTACGCCGCCAAGCCAGAGACAATTGACGCTTTAAAGGACAATATTCGTGAAGCCATTGGTGAAATACAGCTGCACACAATCGATAATGTGCTTAAAAATTGGACCGATCGTGTAGGCTACTGCATGGCCAGCCGAGGCAGCCATTTGAATGAAATTATTTTCCATTATTAACCAGAAGGATTGTACTTTCAAATAAAAAAAGAAATTTGAGAAAATATTCAGTAGTTTTTTTATAGCATTTTCAAAAAAAAAAAGTTATTTGGCGGACCCTTTATAATCGTAAAAAAAATTATGCTAGCAATTTCATTTTTGTGTGTATACAGTGTGTTCTGTCCGTGAAATAATTTACTTTCCAAAAGATAATAATTTATAGGAAATTTTTTTCGCTAGTGGAAAAATTATCAAAATATTTTGTATACCGTATTTTTACGATAGAATTTTGACATATTGATTATTTTTGTTTGGTTGATTTGATTGTTTTCGTTTCGTCAAGCGATACGATACTAAGCTTTTAAGGATAAATGAATTAGAATTTAAGAAAATTTTAATTTAGAAACTATCATTCCCAATCATCGGTCCGCCCCTTTAATTATATTTAAATATCTATAATATACTTACGATTTGTAAATGTAAATTTTGGTTCAATATCAGGTGTCCATGAATTTATAAAATTTAAATTATTTATTAAAATTATTATAAAAATTATTATTATTTTAATTATAATAAATTCTAAAATTGATTTAAACATTTTTAATGATTTTTTTTATATATTTTTGTTTTTATGTTTTGTTTATTTTTGGTGTTTTTTTTTTTTTTTTTTTTTTTTTTTGAGTGTAATAAATAAATAATCATAAATTCTCTGGTTATGATTTATGATGTTTATACACATACAACAACACAAAAAAAAACAAAAAAAAAAACCAAAAAAAAAAAAAAAAATTAATATTATTAATTATTTAATATTAATAAATTTTATCCAATTATCTTTTCGTTTCTTTAACATATTTTAAATATTTATTTTTATGTATTTTATCTTTTTGTAGAATTTTTTTTTTTTTGTTATGTTTTTATGATTTTTCTAATCTTTTTTTTTTTTTTTTTGTTGTTTTGATGATAAAATTTGCCTGCAAATAAAAAAAAAAAAAAACAACTAAAATTAAATTAAATTAATAAATAAAATAATTATAAGATACTGATTAAAATAAATTTCTTTTTTTTAATGGTGCACAAAACAGTTCAAATCCGTTCTAAGCATAGGAAACATTCTATATTACAATTCGTAGCAGCTAATAATATTTTTTTTTTTTATATGAATTCTGAATTATATTTTTATTGTAATTTTATTACTTGTACAACATTTGAAGTAAATTTTAGACAAAAAAAAAATCAATGTCACAGACGGTAATTTGAAATCCATTACATAATGCCATTACAACAGCTTAGTCACTTAAGCAACTATAAAGTGTTCTTTTAAATCGATCGGTTTTATGTATCGGATAAATTTTTTGGGCAATAAATTATCTGATATATAATTGTCAATTCGGTATTAAGCCTCTTAACGTTACCAACAACCAGGTTAAACATCTGGTCTACTAAAAATAACATTGTTGTAGTTAATATGAATAGGTAAATTTTGAGTTTCACTTAAAAAATGAACAGAAACTTTCCCGGTTTTATTATTTGGATAACGAAAATATCCTTAAAAAAATTTATTGGGTTCGGTTAACGAGATCATTTTTATTTCCAATCCCAAAATGTAATTTAATTTTTAATCAAGTGAAAATTGATCTTTTTTTTGGGGGGTGGGGAGGTGGGGTGGGTTTACAATTAATATTAAAATTATAATAAGATCTTTTTAAAGAAATCAAAAGATTTTAATAAAATCTATAAAATTAAATTACATATATTTTTTAATTATTTCGATTAAAAATTGAGTTGTAAAATTTTAATATGGAAAATAAATTATGGCTTCTTGGTTTTTATGTCGCATTTTCAGCTCAACAGGTAATTTAAAACATACACTAACACATATTTATATATTTATATGTATAAAAGTCATATAATGAAAAACTTGAAAAACCAGTTTGTTTGTTTTTCCTTTTTTTTTGTTGTATTTTATTTTAATGCTAAAAACAAGAAAAAAAACATTAAACATTAGAACGGAAAATTATGTAAAAGATAAATAAATATGCAATAAAAAACATATATTATACATAAATATACAAGTTTATAAAATACAGGGTGAACCAAAAAAAAATAAATAAAAATATGTTCTGGCCAGTAGGTGGGGCGCCGGTCCGTATTATACAACAGAAAATAGAAATTCGTTTACTATTTGTACATTTACTCCTTGTCATGTAATGTAGTCAATGTAGAATTTCATTTTATTAAATGTCATTTTCTACATTGACTACATATTACATGAGAGGAGTAAGTGTACAAGTAGTAAATGGTTATTAATTGCCTGTCAAAATGACTGTTAATTTTTGTTTTTGTCCCTTTCAAAAAATATGGAATATTTATAGCTTATACTAATTTATTGGATAAGAAATGGACTTGCTAATAGATATTATTTAACGGTACGTATATTTGTTTGTGACGCTATTTAAACAAGAACCAATTTATACATAAAATTAATCTCTTAATGTGACCATAAAGGAGATTTAATTAATCGAAAAGAAATTTTTTGGGAAATTAATCTTTCCAAGTTTAATTTCCCACAAAATTTTGTTTACTGTCAATTTCCAAGTTGGTTTACCGTCATCCAGAGAATAATTGAAAGGAAGATAATCGGTAAGGCGGGTTATGGTGATATGGGTGTGAACATTTAATAAAAACAATATTATTTTTCTTCATATTTAATAAAAAAAAAAAAAAAAATTTTAAGATATTTTTCATAATTTTAAATCTTTAGCAGTAACTTATATTATCCACCCTATATTTATATATTGTGTATATGTGTGGGTTCCTGTATGTGTTTGCATAACTATAAATACTTATATAGAAAAAAAAAAACTAGAATTTATGAAAAAGATAAAAACTTTTTTGTTGTGGCTTTTGAAAAAATTCCTTCTCTTCTTATTTAATTAAATAAAATATATTTTCATTTCTTTTAAGGTGTGTGTTATGGTCTAATATTGAGAAATTGAATGGCCAGCCAACTTAAAAAAAAAAAAAAAAAAAAAAAAACTTTTTTTGGGGCGTGTTATGCTTGATCCCACATGCATAAATTTATACTACAATACACACACACACACAACATACACCCATCTATATATACATATAAACATTAGCAATATATTTTATAATATGTTTTGGTTCTATTCTGGAAAAACAACATAAAACTTTTAAGTGTTTTTTCAATTGAAAACTAGAAACAAGAAAAAAAAAATAATAATAAAAACAACCCCTCCCTCCTTGTTTTTTTTTTTTTTGCAAATCTGGAATTAAGGTTGAGTGTAATTTATAAAGGTTTATACATTACGGTTAATTATTATTTTAGTAGTTTTTTTTTTTATGCCAAAGAGAAAGGATTATGATGTGATCACAAAGAATGATCTATCCACATTTCGTAAATTTTACTAAAAAAAACTTCAATTATTCAATAAAACTAGAGATTTAGTTGATACCCCCGCCCCCCACATAATTTTTACAACCATGGATAAGGAAAGAAATAGATATTAATTAGAAATTTTAAAGATATCATATAAGTTATTTGGTTTAAGAGCGTTTTTCCATTTAGGGGCGGGGAGCCTATGATCGATTTGAGCTATTGAACCATTAAATAAATCGATTTGACGTGTAAATATAGTAAATATGATTATTATTTTTTAATTATTATTATTATTATTTGAAATTATGCTACATGAATAGAAGGTCTTGGTACTTGTGATGAACTTATAAATTCGGTTTAATGATATTTGTCAATAAGTCCGGAATTGATCTTTATGTAGTTCCATATTGATTTTAGGCTTTTTTTTTTTTGCATAATCTTTAAATGGTCTATGCGATCACAAAACCAATCATTTCAATTGTGTAAATAAAATTGAGTTTTTAATGTCCTGTGTAAGGTATAATACCACCTTTAATTTTTACCTTAGATAAATTTAATTAATTTTATTAGGACTAATAATTTTGTAATTTTAAAAAGTTTTGCATAAAAAAAAAATTGGAATTTTCAATGAAAATTATGTTATTTTTTTTTTGTACTAATTTACAATTTTTTTTTAGATGGAAAAACTCTGTCCTAACACTGGCCCAAAGGTATATAATTTTCTGCTGCTGTTATAACTTTCTGATATTTTACAACAACAAAAACCAGACAAACAACTATTTTTCTTTTTTCCAATTTTCATTAATTTAACTTAATAAATATACAAATATATATATATATATATAAAGTATATGTATGTGTGTATGTGTGTGTGTGGGTATTATTTACTTAAAATACAAAAAAGATAAAACATAAAACATATTTTTTTTTTTTTGCATTGATCATTAAAAAATTTATATTTAACTGTCGTACCACGTAATCTGGTTTTTTTTTTTTTTTAAATTTTTTATTTAATAAGTATATTTTTTTTATGTATAATTGTATAATAATTTTCAGTTTGTCTGTTCTGTCAAAAAACCATACATAATAAGATACAGAGTCAACTGATTTATTTTCAAACTATAATTTTCGATTTCACACCATCTCTATTTATTGACAGCTTGCTTATAGAATGTTTAAATTGAATATTTCTAGTAATTTAATTTGATATTATTTTGTTAAATCTTTAACCAAGCACACCGTCGCACTCTTTCAATAATTTCAACTAAAATATATATGAAAATCTATAGAATATATTATTTTAAGATTATCATAAAAATATGTGAAATTTTGAAATATCACTTTCAGTATGATTAAATTTAATCAAGTAGATAATTTATAATTTAAATTGTATAAATATTTTTTTTCTGTTTATAGTAAACATTAATTTTTTTTTTTTGTAAATTTATTACATAAAAATGATCTTAAAGAATCACAATACACACACATAAAAAAAAAAATTAAAAAATTTGCCACATAATATTTTGTTACTGTCAATTAAATATTACAAAATTAAACATAAATATATATATATACACACACACACACAAACACACAGAATAAATATGGCGTCTCTACCTTCGTTTTTTTTATTCTTTAAATGGAAAACTTAATTAAAATTTATTTCATAAAGAGAAAAAAAAAATAGAAAATTAATTAAAATAAAAAATATAAAAAATAAAATAAAAGTACCTTTCACATAAAAAAAATCTGTAAAAGTAATCCAAAAAAAAAAAAAAAACAAAAAAGATAAATTTTTAGTTTCCGATCTCAAAAAAATAAAAAACACAAATTTCTTTTTTTTTGTTTTTTTTCTTGTTATTTTTTATTTATTTAATTTTTTTTTTTATTTTTTAATTATTTTTTTTTTACACACACACACACTGACACAACTATTTTGTTGGTTACTGTTATTTTGTTGAATATAATTAATTTTCTATTTTTTTTTTTTGCATAAAGATATTTTTATATAAATTTTTTTGGGGTTTTTTTTCCCTATTTTTTTTTTTTTTTTTTGTGAAAATTACGTTTGGGAAAAACATACAACAACAACAACAACAACAAAAAAAATTAATTGAAAATTTATGGAAAATAGAAAATTCACACACAAAACAAACAAACAACAAAAAAAAAAAAACAAAAAATATAAAAATAAAATTTCCGCACGTTGCACTCTAAAAGATACAAAACAACTAAAAGTTACAAAATTTTACTCGAAAAACTAAAAAAAACATAAATAATTTGTTTTTGTTTAAATAGAGAGAAAATACACAGAGAGAGAAGGAGAGAGATAGAGAGAGAGCGAGAATAAAGAGAAAAGATCATTTGAAAAAAGGGAGAGAATGAAATAATAATAATATATATTAAAAAAAAAAAAAAAAACAATGATCGTGTAAAATTTCGAGTTAGTAGATTAAACAGTGTTACCAATAACTTGATTAAACAGTGTTACCAATAAAAATATTTTGGTAAAAGTAATTTTGTAGTAGATCTACAATGTTGATGGCTAAGGTTGTGTCATGAAATTGTGATTATTTTTTTTTTTCAAACTATATAGTAATTATATTTGGATTGTAGAAGCTATTAATTTACTTCTGTCATTTTGATATTTAAGTTCTTTTTGTATCTCTTTCTAACTTTAGATCTATTTTTATATCTGTTTTTTTTTTTTTTTTTTTAAAAAGCTTAAGATTTTTATATGGATATAAATGTCAAGTTATTTCTTGTGTCATAAAATGGAACAAGATCATTTTTATCCTCTTCATAATCTTAAAATTTTTTTTTGGAAAATAATTTTTTAATTTTTATATTTTATGATGGAAATTTTTGTGTTATTGACAAAATAATTTGAAATTTATTTACAAAATTTTTGACAATTATGGTTTGTCATAATTGTCAAAAATTTTGACAATTAAAATGTTAAAATATTAAATATGGTAAATTTATTCAAATTCAGAATAATAATAATAAAAATAAATATTTAGTTTAAGTCATTCTTTTAATAATAAATTATTCATAAAAATTTACAAAAGTTTAATCAATAAAATAATAAAAAATTTGTCATTACTTAAAAAAATTTGACATTACATTTGACAATTTTTTTTTATCACAAATATTATTGAAGAAAAATTAGAAATGTAAAGATGACAAATTAATAATGAAGAAATATAGTAGTAGATCTGTATAGTAATGGTAGAACAGATCACCTAAATATGGATTTTTTTTACTTAAACAAAACAAACAGAAAGAGAGCGAGAGAGAGAAAAAAAACATAAAATTCAAAGAGAATACATTTAGTATATAGATAAGGCTTTAAAGTTTAAAGAATATATTAATAATTTTAGGCGTTGACTCCGCTACCAATTTATATAAATTAATTACTGGTGTTTTAAATTTATTTATTTTTTCAGTGTTTACTACAAATATAAATAATAATGAATAAGAATTTAAGAAAATCTATTTCAAATTACAGAAAAGTTGTATTTTATCCTTTAACAAATCCCTTCTTTTTTTTTATCCATTAATTAAGAATCTGGTTACAATTCAAACACTATTATCTGCTTGTCTATAATTTTGGTGTATTTTTATATTAAAAATAATAATGAAAATAATTATAATCTTAATGGAAATATTTTAGAAAGATTTTAATTAATTAGCGTGTAATTAAATTATATTTATACAAATATTTATATAAAAATAGAAATTTTTTTTTATTAATAAAATTAACTAGAATTTGTTTATTTTGTGTAAATATCATATTTCAATAATAAAAATCTTGCCTATAATAAATTATTTTATACGATCCTCTTATTAAAATTCATAAAAGTCCAATATCAATGAAAAAGATTCTTTATTCTAATCTTTAATATCTTTCCAAACATGATGTTAATTATTAATTTTGGTGAATATTTATTTATCTTAAATTACCCAAATTTTCAATTATAACAAAAAAAAAAAAAAAAAAAAATCAAAAATATTTATTGACGAAACACACATTACGCCATCTACCGGTTAAATTTAATGTAATTAGAAAATTCTTTAATTTACCAATACTTGGATGATCTAGAATTTGTTTTTTATAATATATAATTTTTGTTATGCTAAATCATAATTTGATAAAGTTTACATAAAAGGACATACCGACAGACAGATTGACAGAGAGCCAGATATAAGCATCTTATCAAAAATTATTTAATCTGAAAATTGTATTGGGTTTAATTGAAATTGTAAAAAAAAAAAAACCAAAACCTACTTAATGGATATTATACGTGATTTTCCAAAAAAAAATAATACTTATCCAAATTTTAACAATGACATCAAATAAATCATAATTCTTGATCCTTTTTTTTTTTTTTTTTTTTGCAGGAATAACACAACTGGAAATTTTAATACACGTGATACTATGAATACTTTCTACATAATATATTTATAGCTAACCAATGGATATTTCTTTATAATCCGTGATCTATCGTCTTAAAATGAAGAAAAATTATCACGGATATCTATATTGTTGAATACTGAAAAGGTGAATTTGGTTTTAAAGAATTTTATCAGAAAATATAAGCCATATAAATTTATTATTATTCAATTAAATTTTCTTCTTTTTTTTTTGTAAAAACGTTTTAACTTAAAATCATATAAATAAGCACCCGTAGAAATTGCAAAATGATGAGTCAGTTGAAACTTTATTTAGTATAAAAGGAGCGATGACATATGGCTTTGTGAGGAAACAGAAATGAAATATCCAAGTTTAACTAAATGGTGCAAGAAAACTATTTGCATCTTCATATTTAACCAAATGTGGGTTTTAGTGCTATAAATGATTTGCTGCTAAAAAACAAAAAAAAAAGGAATCAGCTGGATATTACTAAAATCGGAGTGCTTGAGACTGAAGTTAACTAAGATGATACCTAAAATAAAATCTCTTTGTAAGAAACATCAAACGCAACGATCTCATTAAATTTAAAATACAATACATACTAAAAAATTACAAATAATTAAAATAATATAGAAAAAAATCTTTCCTTAAAATTATTCCGTACTTGAATTTCAATTTGTTTTCATATGTTTTGAATTTTTACTTAATTTACCCCCATTTAATTAATTATGACAAAATTTAATTTACTTTTTTTTTTTTTTTTTTTCAACAATTTTCTGGTGATTTCTTTCTTAAAGTAATCATTTAAATGTTTTCAGTGAACAATTCCATTTTTTAGAATATTGAAACACGTATATGTTGGATTAGGGATTTCTAGAAAAGTATGTTGAATCATAGGGATCATAGGAGTTCCAGAAAAGTGGGGCATCATGGCATAAAAAAGGTTGAAAACACTGATTTCTGTTTGCGATCTGATTAATGAAAAAACAAATTAACCAATTATTAACAACTAAATCATTTGCTGCTATAATACGATATTGTATATCAAGTAGTTCCTGGTAATACATGACAATAAGATACCTATTACTAATGTGACATCAACATTACAAGGAACATTTTCTTTCAATTCATTTTTATTATACATATTTTCATTTTTGATTTCCCAAAATTTTCACTTATTCTCTCTAAAACTATTTTGAGAAAGTCTATTTATTTAAAATAAGTGTTAAATTAGAAATTTTGAAATTTAATAAATAACCGTGTTTTTTTTTGTTTTTTTTAAAATTTAATAAATTAAAACTTTTATATTTTCAAAAAACATTTAAATAATTAACTGAAAAATTATTTAAATTATTTTTAAAAATAACGACTTTTTTTTTTAAAAAAAAAAAAACAAAAAAAAAAAATAACTCCTCCTACTTTTTTGTATCATTTAAATCAGTTGTAATTTGGTCGTCAGTCGATAATAGTTAAAAAAAAAAATATAATTTTTCTCCGCAGTGATTAAAGTATTTTTATTTTATGTTTGTGATTAAAATTAATAATAAATTTGTATAATTATTATTAAAAAAATAGTTTTTAAATTTAATATTAATTTAATTTATTTGTAATATTTTGTTGTTATTATATATTACTAACAGTTTATGTATTTAAAATGGTGTCGGTTTTTTTGTTGTGTTTTAAGTTAGGTTTAGAAGAAAAAAAAGTATGACAATAAAAATTATACGTCATTTTTTATGAAAATTACATATAAATATTGTTTTTTTTTTTTTTTTGAAAAGTTATTACTGAAATAAAGTGTTTTTTTTTATGTGTAATTTAGAAAAATGTAGTGAATAAAAAAAAGACGTTAATGTTGTAAAATAAAATGTTTGTTAAAAAAGTGTAATTTTTTTGTGCAATCATTAAATTTATATATAAAAAAGAAATTTCCTATTGAACATTGAAAAAGTGTAAGTTATGACATTTTATTCAAATTTGAACATGAAAAAAAAAAAACCATAAATAAAGGACATCGAAGGTAAAATTTAAAATTTTATTATTTATTTGTAATTTTATAATTCTATAAATCTTATAAGCAATATATTCTTGCTAAATTTGACTGATTTATATTTGCTGGCTAGACACTTGATCAAACCTAAAAACTAATAAAAATTCCATTAAGATCATGGCTTTTTCTAAATACCAATAAATAATAGTATAAAGTTATTTACGTGTTGTACCATTTCAGAAAAATTATAAAATAATTCCAGGAAGATAAAGTATTACAAAATTATCATTGCAACTGAATTAGATATTAAATTTAATATTGACGATTTTATGTTATATAAGATCAGTTGCTAATAGAGCTGCTCAGAATCCAATGTGAGTATAAATAATATATTTTGTATTTGTAATTTATATTAAACACACAAAAAAGTATATTTGTCCAAATACAGTTTTAGTCATCTTGTGGTCATATAATTTTGTACATTATTCAATTTACATCTTGAACAATATACTTTACATATAACTTTTGGCAAAATAATTAGTAAAGGAAAGTTTTTAAAAAGACCGACGACAGTGGTTTAAATGGTAGTGTGTGCTAAGCTATGATGCATTAGGTATACTGGGTTCAACTTCCGTCCAAGACATCGATGTTGTTTTAACTTTACTCAGCTTAAAATTAGTACCTGGTAATTAAAATAACAATAAAATGTAATTTAAGACTGGAAAAAATACCAACGGTTGGATATCATTTTGCTAACTACTAATAAAACCATTTGTGCTGGTTTGCAATTAATATTTTTTTCACTATAAAGAAATTTATGATTCGGAATCCATATAAAAATTAGTAGAAGTCCAAATTACAATAAAATGTTTAAGGGAAAGCCCAGGCTCTTTACAACTTGTACCGCCCAAAGAGAAGAAGAATTTTAAAATTATTAATTTTCTGTGATTTTTAATTTAATCACATTGGCTTCTGTGAATCTCATATAATTTTTAACAATAATTAAAATTGTTTTAAATGTTAAATATTAAAATATTGTAGCTTGCTTATATGTCATAAAAAAAAAAAAAAAACTTATTAATATTTAATATGTTTTTATATTTTTATGAACTTTATTTAAAATATATTTATTTAGATTAAAATAGGTGTTTTTGGGTTTTTTTTTTCGGGGGAGAATTTTTTTTTTTATAAAATATATAATTAATTTATTTAATTTTATTTTTTAATTTATTTAAAAAAAAAAAAACAAATCCTTTCTACTTAAACTACAAAAAAAAAAAAATATATATAGATTTTTTTTATGATTTTATTGATTTGGTTTATGTTTAGTACACACAAGACTATATATTTTAAATACACCTAATTCTGTTTTTAATGCGATACGTTCCTCATAAAAATCAACAAAATATATTTAATTATCAACTTTCAAAAAATTAATATCAAACACTAAACTTTTAATAAAACTAATGTCAGATAAAATTAGGGAAATCCCCAACAGTTTATAAGTTTATTATTTAATAAAATAAACGGGCTTTAAATTATTTAAATACATTCTTTTTTTTTTGTTTTTCCGGAATCACGTTAAATCGATTTAGCGTGTTTGTTCTTTTTTTGTTGTTGAATCGCGCGCGCGCGTTAAATTAAATTCGCGTAAAAACAGTATCAGGTGTATATTTTTTTTGTTTTTTTTTTTTTTTTTTGGTTTTTTTTTTGGTTTTTTATTTAAAAAAAATAATAATTCCACAATTAAAATTAATAAATTAAAATATATTTTTTTTTTTTAAAAAAAAAAAAAGATAAAACACAAAAAAAAATAATAATAATAATTTTTTAACATTAATTTGGGAAAAATTAAGTTATAAGTTAAATTGTAACTTGTTTAATGTTGTTTACAAATATTTATGTTTTTTTTTTTTTTTTTTTGGTTTTTTTGTTTTAGTTATTAATAAAAATTTTTATAAAATAAATTTTCTTAAAAAGTAAAAATTTTTCTTTTAATAAAATAATATTTTTTTTTTTTTTTAATAAAATTAAATTTTTAAGTTAAATTTAAATTATATTATTATTTTGCGCGCTCATTTTTTTATAAAAACAAAAGAAAAACAAAAATATTTTCATGGAAAAATGGAAAAACAAGAAAACACTACAACAACTACAAAAAAAAAAAAAAAAAAAAAATGATGATGAAAAATCATGTTGTAAAAAAAATAAATATTTTCTTTTAACTAAAAAAATTTAAATAATTAAATTTTTTTTTTTTAAAAATTAATTTTGTGTCTGTGTGTGTTTAAATATATATATATATATATATATATATAGATACATACAGATATACCGTGTGGTGTAGTTTTTTTTTTTTTTTTTAAACAAATAACAATTTAATTCTGGTTGTTTTTAAATTAAAAGATACTTTTTTTTTTTATTGTTAAATAACAATTATATGTATATGTTAATTTTTTTTAATGTACATATTAAATTTTGCTAAAATATTATTTGTGCATAAATTTTATAAAGATATTTCCAATTAAAAAAATTAAAAAAATTTAAAAAAAAAATTATTCTATGGCTGAGAAGTTTTTATGCCACCTAAAAATTTATTTCAGCTACACCACTGTAAATATATATATATATATATATATGTATGTATATGTGTATAGTAAATAAATTAGAATAATCAGTATAGTAGTATTTTAAGGGTACAAAAAAAAAAAAAAAAAAAAAAAAAAATTTTCAAAAATATGATGACTACACGCGTAAAGTAAAAATTTTATATATTTATTATGGGAACATTACAATCCATGTCCTTCGTGAATTTTAATTGCTTCCTGTTGCATTTTTTCTCGTAACAATTTCACATCTTCATCTATCCTTACAATCAAACGTATTTTCTACAAAAAAAAAAAAAAAAAATGGATTAATGTCCTGAATGGTTAAATAAATTAGATATTAACTGGATCGTACAACACAATTCATATATAATCTATTAGGATAGATATTTTTAAAAACTTACTGTTGCTTTATCACCAGGTGTTCTCATCCATAGCCAAATCATATAACCAGGTATATATAACATTGATGATAATGCTGTAAACCAACCAAATACATGAGCATACCATGGAAAACTATAATCTAAATATTTAATTGGTGTCCATTGTACAATATTAAATATGAAAACTCCCTTTTTTTTTGCCAAAAAAAAAAATAAGTAAATAAATAAATAAAAAAAAATTGAATTTAATTAATTTATTTAATTATTATAATGTGTTATTAACCCTTAAACTGTTAATGATCAAAGTGTACTAACAAAAATTTAATAATAAATTGGATAAATTAAATTCAATACATATTGTTCAATGTAAAATTTTTATGGGTAGAAATGTTGTTTTCAAAAATTTGTTTAAATCCAAATTAATAATTTAATATTTTATAGAAATAAAATTTAACTAGAAACACAGATAACATAGATTAAAGCTAGTAGATTGAACTAACTAGAACTTCTAATCATATCATATCTTTAACTATATGAATCTAATTTTAATTTATCACATCTGGCGGTGATTTATAATGAATTTTTTCGTCTTCCGTAATAAATTTCTTTATTTTGTTCTCGGCCTCTGGTATATTTTTTTTTTTCTTCTCTAATTTCTTGTATTTATTCCAAATTTAACTGAGCCATTTCTACTGAACACATTACAATATAAATTTCCAAAACAAAAATTGTAAAACCTTTCGGTTAACCCAAGATAACTAGCTGGTAAATATTATACACCAATAGAAAAGATAATTCAATTGAATTATTTTTCAATAGTTGATCGGATAAATTAACATTTACCAGAAACGTATCTACTTTATTCCGGTTTAGAACTAGAGCCAACGTTCCAATTAGTATTAATAGTAATCAATTCTTTCAGTTCAGTTTGCTGTATTAATTCTTTTTTTTTAAATTGTAACTTGTTTTAGATTAAATTTATATAAGAGACATTAAATATTAATTTTCTTTTAAAAACGGATCATTGAATTTAACTTTAAAACAATTTTTTTTTGGATTTGTAATAATTAAAAGGGTTAATAAAGAAAATAAATAATTTTCAGATAAAATCTTACAAAACAAATGACAGGTGTTGTTACAGTCCAACAAAATTTCCACCATGCAAATGGATAATAACCGATCATATCTTTAATACCATCATAAAATCGATCAACACCAAATGCCCATGATATTGAAATACATTCAAAAAATATTAACCATAATAAACAGAAACCACTTACAGCATATGAATCTAATATTTGAAAAACGTACATACCACCCTAAATTTTTTTGGTAAAAATAAATATTAGTTTTTTTTTTTTTAAAAAAATATAAAATTATGGTAAATTTTGTAAAAAAAATAATAATAATAATAATTACCTGTGTAATACATGTTATACCAACTAAATAGCTTATACCACAAACAATAGCTATAAAAATTTCTTTACGTTTACGTAATAATTGTGGCCATTCATCAATTATAGCTGTTATAAAACCTTCCATTGTACAAAATTGTGAATCTAAACCAATTAATAATAACATAAAAAAGAATAAACATGACCATAATGGTGCACCAGGTAATTGTAATACTGCTGATGGATATGCTAAAAATGCTAAACCCGGTCCTATAAAAAAAAAATTAAAAATTAAATTAATATAAAATAAAATTGAGTGTTTTTTTTAAATTTTTTAATACCCGATGCAGCTACTTCAGCAACAGGTCTTTGTTGTTCATGTGCCATAAAACCAACTACTGAAAATATAACAAAACCAGCAAACATACTTGTACTTGAATTAACTGAACAAACAATTAGGGCATCCCTAAAAATAAAATAAAATAAAAACATAACAATTATTATATATATATTATAATTTTAGTAATATTAGGGGAGACTCGTCAAAAAATTGTATAATTTCTATAAATAATTATAAATATTTTAATAAATAAATAATAATTATAAATATTTAATATTACTGAAAGCTTGTGTATAGAAGCATAAAGATATGCTTCTATCTTGTGTATAGAAGCATAAAGACCATAAGCTTTGACATAGTTTAAGTTTAAACTTTCGAAAGGACTTTCTCTCTCTCCCTTTCTCTTTCTCTTTCTCTCTCTCTCTGTCTCTCTCTTTTGGCTTTACAGCTCATGATTTTTTTTTCCAGTCTTAAATTACATTTTATTTGTACTGTGGTACTCATTTAAAGTTTATACTTTCGACAGGACTTTATATATCTCACTCTTTCTCTCTCTCTCTCTCTCTGTTGGATTTACAGCTCGTGAATTTTTTCCCAGTCTTAAATTACATTATGATTTGTAATTTTTATTTGTAATTTTTGTAATTTTATTACTGTGGTACTCATTTAAAGTTTAAAGTTTCGACAAGACTTTCTCTCTCTCTCCCTCACTCGCTCTCTTTTGGCCTTAAAGGTCGTGAATTTTTTCCCCAGTCTTAAATTAAATTATGATTTGTAATTTTATTACTTTGGTACTCATTTAAAGTTTAAACTATCGACACAGCTTTCTCTCTCTCTCTCTCTCTCTCTTTTTTTTTTTGGCTTTACAGTTCGTGAATTGTCTTAAATTACATTTTATTTATAATTTTATTACTGTGGTACTCATTTAAAGCTTAGTAAACTTTAACTAAATATCAAATTAGTACAATTATATAACTTTAAAAATTCTAGTCTAAATTATTTGACAGAACCTTAAATTATTTATAGGATTAATAAATTTGTTATAGGAAAATTGTCGAAAAAAAATTTAAATTATTTAAAATATTTCTATATAAAAATATGGCGGAATTTAAAATTTAGTAAATGATATAAAATTTATTATACTTATAAACATTATTGGTAAATTTATTATAACTTCCAAGGGCAACTAATGTACCCAATCCTAAACCATATGAAAAGAAAATTTGTGTTACAGCATCAATCCAAACCTTTTAAATTAATTAAATTAATTTTTTTTTTTTTTAATACAAATAATTTGTTATGTTTTATTACCTGTGATTCACTTAATTTTGAAAAATTTGGTATAACATAAAATTTAATTCCTTCAATTGCACCTGGTAATGTAATACCACGTATTAATAATATTGTTAATAATACATATGGAAATAATGCTGTAAAATATACAACTTTTCCAGTCCATTTAACACCTTTCCATATACAAAAATAACATAATATCCATACTAATAATAATGTACCAGCTAATTCCCATCTTACATTACCAATATCTTGTATACCAGATGAGATCATTAGAGCTCGACGTCTAAAAAAAAAATAAAATATGATGAAATTATTATTATGTATATATATATATATATATATATATATATATATATATATTATGAGGCATTCTTTTTCTTCTTCTTCTGTTTGACCTGGGCCTCCCTTATAGGGTCTCCTAATATTTTATTGCAATTTGGATCTACTAATTTTATATGTATTCTGAAAAATCATGAATTTCTTTAGAAAACTTGTAATTGTAACAAGCTAAATGACTTTTTATTAGTGTTTAGCAAAATTGTCTCGGATCGTTAGCATTTTTTCCCCAGTCTTAAAGAACATTTTCTTATAATTTTATTATTGGTACTCATTTAAAATTGAGTAAACTTAGACCGACATTGATATCTCGGGCTACCGTTAGTCTTAAATTTTATTTTCAACTAATAGATAGATGATAGCGATAAAATAATCGCCTATCTATCGGTCATATTTTCAATTAGTCAATTTTAATTGTGTACCAAATGTACTCTGTTAAAATCTCTCCTAAAACATAGTTGAAAATATATAATATTGATTATAATCTCTTAAAATTATATCGCCAAACATTTGCAATTTTAATAAAATATATTTTACGAAATTGTTTAATTGAAATTAGTTAAAGTGTAAATTGAATAGCCTCATATATATACATTTTATTTATAAATATTTATTATACATACTCCCAAAATTCTTTAACTGGATCAGTTAATTCATTTGCTGAAACATTACCAGTTGATAAAGCACAAATTTTTGATATATTTCCTTTAAATTTATCATCCCAACATAATAAATTAATACGTTCATATGGATTTATACAATTTTGTGTATTCCAAAAATTATTACATGTTCGCCATGGCACATCTACAACAACAACAACAACAACAACAAAATATTTAAGGACAAAAAAATATATGCTGCACAATCTAATTTTTTTTTATTGATATTTATATGATTTTTTCATAATATATTCACTTTGTCTTGTTTTAAATTTGTGACACGTTATTTTTGGAATAGTATCTATATATGACGACAAATTAATACCTAAGTGTATTTTTAAAAGATTGAAAAAATATCCGCCTTGATATATATTACAGTTAAAGGGTTAAAAAAAAAAAAAAAAAAAATTATAGGAATAATGATCGAACGCCAATCTAAAAAATTACGAATTTACCATTTGAATAATATGCGACCGCGCAAAATATTAAATATACCGAAAGAAGTAAATTTTTTTTAAAAGAACTTTCATTTTATTAATTCAATTTCTTAATAATGTTAGTGGTCATATGTCATTTAATTATGACAGTATACTTGTCAGTCAATTAAAATATATTGAAAATATCATATTTAAATTATATATTTAAAATTAAATTATATTTACCAGTTCTCATTGACATGAAAAAATAAAATACTGCCCATGCTAATATAACAATATAATAAACATTCATCCAACATGACATTACAGCAGCAGCATAACCAATACCTTTAACAATAATAATATTTAAATATTTTTTTTATATAAATTATTTATATTATTTTATTAAAACCTTTAAATATTGGAGCAATTTTGAATACACCTAATCCACCAATTGTTAACATTTGTCCTAATGCCAATTCCATAAAAAACATTGGTATACCAGCTAATATTAATGTTATAAAATATGGTACCAAAAATGCACCACCACCATTTTTATAACATAAATATGGAAAACGCCATACATTACCTAAACCAATTGCTAAACCAACAACAGATAGAATAAAATCTAATTTTGAGCCCCATGATCCTCGTTCAGGTAATAATGATTCAATTTTAACCACCTTAATGTACAAAAAAAAAAAAAAAAAATTTTTTTTTTCTTTTAACCCTTTAAGTGTAATTCGTTTTTTTATTATTTTAATTTTTATAGTGTGTAAAATAATAATTTATATTAAGTAAAATAAAGCAATGAAAAATTGATGTGTTTTTTTTTTTTTGTAGTATGAAATGCATTGTGTTTGATTACACTTAAAGGGTTAAATTTTTTTTTTTTTATTTTTATTATTATGTATTTACCTGTTGATGTATAATTACAGATCCTTTTTGTTGTTCTGTTAAAGGTATAACATTTTTTAATACAGGCATTTCAATAGTTTCTTCGTTTTGTTGTTGTTTTTTACCTCTTAAATGAAGTGTAGATTCATCTAATCCCTCTACACCTGACTCGTCTGTCATTATAATTTATATATGATCTATATTACCATAAAAAACACAAAAAAAAAAAAAACAAATATGAAATTACTTCTATTTAAAATGGTTAATTTATGAATTATTCAATGATGGGGGTGGGTAAGGGGGAGGGGGGAGGGGGGGGGGTGTGGTTTTTGCAGACGAAATCTAATATTGTAATATGTGTAACCATTGTTATAAGGATAATTTGCAGGTATTGTAAAAAAAATTTTTATATAATCGGAATTTTGTAGACGAATTTTTATTGAGGTAGAATCGGAATCGGAATCGGAACAAAAAAATATACAACAAATTATTTAAATAAGTTTATATTTAAATAATTTGTTGGGAGTTAAATTCAGAATCCAACTATATTATTTCCTTGTAAATGGAATAATGTAAATTATTGGCTATTTTATATATAATTCTGTAGAGGTTAGGTTGTACTTTGATTTTAAATTCTAAAAGGGTTAATTTATTTCAATAAAAAAATTACAAATTCCCCCTAAATTTTTGTCTAAATTCTAAATAAAGGTCCAAAAGAAAAAAATATAAATAAAATTTTTTTTTTTTGCGGAAATATCAATTTGATGATGAGTCTTTGATGATTGTGGTGTGAACTATACAAATTACATATATCTCTGTATCTCTGGTTGGATAATGTTTCTTCTAGAACTAAAATTAAAATTTAAAAAAAAAAAAAAAAAACGTTTATCTAATCAAAAATTATATACAGTGTTAGGGTTGGGATTATAGAATATTTCCAATTTTGTGGGAACGGGAAATACAAAATAGTAGTTTTTTTTTTAGAATTTTTCTGTATAGTAGAAGTCTATTTAATAGTAAGAAGTCTGTACTGTATATATATATTTTTTTTTTTTTATAGATCATCTATTTTAAATAAAACTTGTTTCTATGAACAAATTTGTAATGCTTACGGTCTTCAATTAATCTGATCGTGTCTAATTGAATAACACTAAATTGGATAACTGATCATTCTCAGAAACGAAAAATCTAACGAATTTGATTACAATTAGTAAACAGATAATTTTCATTCAAGTGTAATTTTTAAAATGTTTTTTTAAAAGACTAAATCTTTATTTAGTATCTCTGGCAACAGTGCTACTAATTAGGTATTGCGATCATTTTTTTTTTTTCTTCAAAAAACCAAAAAAAAAAAAACTTAACTATTTGTAGAGCGTGTGAAGGTGCTTTTGGTCAACGATTGTCTCTCTTTAACTTATGCAATTGTTTTTGGTATCTTCTTTATATAGATAACCGGAAGCGGGAATTTTTTTTCTTTATAGATAACCGGAAGCGGGAAGAAATCGAATATCTAAGCCAAAAACTAAGGTGTTTGTCCATTTGATGGTTAAATATGATGTAAAATAAAGTGGTATGATTAAAAATCACAGTCTGGATTTATATATAAATTCGAAGAAATCAATTTTACATAACTAATTAGTAATAAAATTAAAACTTAACCAAACCATTGAAGATTGACATCGGTGAATGGTACAAAAAATTAAGTAATAAGGACTTTAATTCGATCCATCTCATAGTTAGTTAAGACAAAGCTTAACCGCTTCAACCAACTAATAAAATATAATTTTAAGATTGCGAAATATGTTATTATTTTTCTAATGCTTATATCAAAATAGAATCATTATCTTATTACACTAAATAGTTAGTGGCTTAATGTATAGAAAAATATTTAATAGTTTGGATATAGGTGATTAGCAGTTTGGTAATTAGAGATCAATGATATCTTTACAATGACAAAGATCTAATGAAAGTTTTGTTACTTAATTTTTTTTTGTGTAACATTCATCGATTTAAACCTTCTGGCTGGTTTAATTAGAGATCAAGATTACACAATATATATATATATGGCAAGAAAATATGATCGTTCAATCGGACTCAGATTTAAATATCTGCAAAAGTTCTAACAAGAAATATCTAAACCAGTATAGAAACTTTTTTTTTTTTTTGTCTGAGAAGATCACCTTTAAAATTAATTATTAAATACACAGAATAATTTGGTTAGATTCATTAAAATATGATCCAAGTCCATCAAGAATAGTTTACAACTTTTGCCAAACATATCGAGAGGTAAATTTCTTATAGTATTTTTTTTTAAAATTAAATTTTTCTTTCTCAAAATATTTGCAAAAAAAAAAAAAAAAAATTATGAAAAATCATAAGAAAGAATGAACATACAGCATAAATATATATGTAAATATAATTTAAAAAATATGTATATGTATATATTATATTATGTTTGAAGGGATAATTTGAAAATTTATATTTTTATATGTTACGCATAAATTGTATCTTGTAGATTTTTTTTTTTATCTAATATAGAATAATAAAAATTGATTATGCAAAATGGTTTTTTTTTTGTATAAATAAAATTAATATCAATTTAATTTTTCAAATTGTATTTTTCAGTTCAAATTTTACAATTATGTAAAATATTTGTATATAATATTATTATTATTATTATTATTACAACATAAAATTATCTGATCGCTGCAAAAAGAATCTTTTGGAAGAAATTACTATTAGTGTTTCATTGTTTTTTTATTTAAATTTAAATGTTTATTTATTTATTTATTATATTGTCGTAAATAATATATATACATATACATATTTATGCATATTTATATTATTAATATTTTTTTTTTTTTAAATCAGTAATGTCCGGTCTAGATTTTATTATATTTAATTTTTAAATATATCCATATGTACAATATATTTTGAATTTTAGTAATTTCGATTGAATCAATTTTATTATATCCGTGTATCCCCTAATAAACAATACTACTAAAAATATCTTAAAAAAAAAAAAAAAAAAAAAATTATTTAACCCTCTCAATCCCCACGGTTACATTAATATTACAAAAAAAAAAAAAAAATTAACTTATACTTTTCCCGATTATACTATTTTGTCTGGTAATTTTCATAAATTGTATGTATTATTTTTTTTCGCGAGCATAAGTTTTGAATTATTTTTTTTTGTTTGAAATTGAAATTGGAACAAAGTTAAAATGGCTTTTTAAGTGACCATTTTTATTTATTTTCTCAGTCTTTAAAATTAGTATTTAAGTTTAAATATGTTGTTGGTATACATTTAAAAAGAGCTGTATAAAAATATCTGAAATAAAAAAAAAAAACACTTGTAAGATATGACAAATCTTTGATTAGAGAAATTTATGTTGTTCCCGATATAAAATTTACTTAATTTAAATGAGCCAATTACATATTTAAATTATATTAGATAAAATAATTTTATTAGGGTAGATTTGGATAAATCATAGTTTCCGATTTCCACAAAGAAACTCTAAATGTTTTTTTTTTGACAGAATTTAGGTTAATTTTTTCTTTTTTGGTGACCGGGTAAAATCTTAAACGGATTCAATTTAAATTGACACAAATTAATATTTTATATTGATAATTATTATTTTTTTTTGTTGGTTGTGTTTTAAATATATTGCCGGCCATTTGTAAAAACAACAAAAAAAATATTAATTAATATGTTCGTGTGTTCAAATTAAAATTTTTTTCTGTCAGATTCCTCTCAGAGGAATCTGACATGAAAAAACGTAATTATTTTTACGGTTTTATCATTAAAGTAAAAAAAAAAAAATTTTTTTTTTTTGATTTCCAGCCATTTTTTTTTTACAAATGGCCGGTCAATAAAAAAATTATTATAATTACAGCTATATGGACTACTGGCTGTGGATTTAATAATTTTGGTCTTAATCTCTGGTAGCGAACAATAAAAAAATTTCACCTCATATTAGTTTAATCTAAAATACATAATTGGTGAAAAGAAATCAAATAATCGTAAATATCAGTGAAAAAAGAATTTAAGTGACTTTAATCAATTTGTTGTAATATAAAACAAAATTGTTGGCCTTAACATTTTTGATACGATAATTAAATTTTGTGTTCACAAAAAAAAAATTATACTGTACTAGTTTTCTAAATCTAAGCAGAGGGGTACAGTTAAATTTATCTATATCCGCCTACTTTGAACAAGATCTAGATTCAATAATCTCTCCAATATTGGGGATCTAGGTCTTGTCGTAGTAGATCTTTGGAAATTTTATACTTTTCGTGTCAAATATTTAATATTAAATTATGTTTAATAGTTTTTTTTTTTTGGCAAAATTAATGTGTACATAAAAAATGTACACAACGGTATTAATAGGTTAAAATTATTTCTACCTCAAAAATTGTAAGTTTTTTTTGTAGAGAGTCTACTGTATGTAATAAAACAAAAATATAATTTTAATAATTTAAAAAATAATATGTCTTCTGTTTTTGTTGTTGTTTGGTTTTTATTTTGAAACTTGCCTTCACACACACACACACACTCAACACTCAACACATACACAACAAGAAAAATCACAAATTCGTTTAAAAAAAAAAAAAAAACTTTTGAAATTAAAAAATAAAATAAATAAAAAAAAAACACAAAAACAAAATAAAATTAAAGTTTTTTTAGTTTTTTTACAAAAAAATATTTTTTAGGAGGATTTTTTTTTTTTTTTGTAATTTTTTAAAAAAAAAATTTTTTTAATTTTTTTTATTTTATTACTTTTTTTTTTTTTTACTATAAACACTTTTTTTTTTTTGGTTTTTAGTTCAATTTTTGTTGATCATACAACAAACGCACCACACACACACACACACACATACACATACACTGAAATTTTTTTAATATTTTAAATTATTTTTTTTTTTTTAAAACATAAAAAAAAAATTTTTTTTTTTGTTGTAAAATTTTGTTTTTGTTAATTTTTTTTTTTTTTTAATTCTTTGTTTTTTTATGCTTTTTTATGTTTTTTTTTCAAAAAACAAAAAAAAACGCACAAAAAAATATGATTTTTAAGTAATTTCGAAAAAATTCAATTTTTTTTTAAAAAAAAAACTATTTAATTTGTTTTTAATTTTTTGTGTTGTTTTTTAATTTTGTGTTTTTACTATTTTTTTTTTTTTTTTTTTTTTTGAAAAATAATTTCACGATTCGTGTGATAAAAAAAAAAACGGATTTGGAGGAGAGATATTATTTTTAGTGTGTGTTGTGAATTAAAATTAAAAATTAATTTTGTATATTTTTTTAATTTTATTTTTATATATTTTTTTTTTATTTTACACTTTTTTTTTTTCGTTTACTGATCACTTTTTTTTTTTGTTTTTTTTTTTTTTTTTTGTAATTTTCCTTATTTTTCCTTATATTTTTTTTTTAAAAATAAAACATAAAAAAAAACATAAAAAAAAAAAAGATATATAAAAAAAGTATGAATATTATTATTATTATTATTATTTTGTTGTTATATTTGTTGTTGTTAATAGTAGAAGCCGCTACTAGGCTAGCTGAGATATCACAAACTACTGATTTAACAGACCAGAGCTATAAGCTTTGCTAGAAAATTAATAATATTTTTATATCACAACATAAAAGAATAATAATTTTTTTTATATTTAATTTAAATTTTTTGATGTGATTTAATGTTTGGTAGGTGGAGTTTTTTTTTTTTTGGTGAAGAGGGCGGGGTTTGTATGGGGGGTGGGTGTAGGAATTTTTTGGTGTATAGAGGATGGGGTGAAAAATCTTTACAACACAATTATGTATATATAACAAGAGATACTGTAACAAAAAAAAATTATGATTATTATGCTTTGAAGGAGATATATTAGGGAATTTGGTTGTATTTACAAAAAAAAAAAAAAAAAGAAAAAGAAAAAATAGTGTGAGGGGGGGGGGGGGGGATGGTAAAAAATTATTTTGTTACAAAAAAAAAAAATATTCTCCCGCAAGTTTGTTTTTTTACCCCTTTTTTATGGTCTTACAAAAAAAAAAAAAAAATTATATAACAACAAAATAGATTTATGGTTTTATTTTTTTTTATGTTTTAAAATATAATTTTAAAATATTTAATATACATACTTCTTTTTAATTTCAAATTTCAAATTACAAAAAAATACTATATAATTTAAAATTTTATCTAGAAACATTATATTAAAATAATTTAAATTAAATCAAGTACAAAAATTGAATCAACTAGAACTTCTAACTGATATCCTATCATTCAATTTCTTTAACTATATATATATATATATATATATATATATATATATATATATATATATATATATATATATATATATATATATATATATGAATCTAGTTCTAAATCATCACAACTAGCTCACAATGATTTATAATAAATTTTTTTCATCTTCCGTAATAAATTTCTTAATTTTATTTGAAAAATAATGGCTCAGATAAAATTTTTTTATTCCAAAATTTATCTGAGCCATTATTTCTGCGGTACACATTATAATACTATTTTTTTTTTGTTTTTTTTAAACGAAAGTTATAAAAGCCTTGTGATCAACTGCTCTAAACTACCATTAAATACTATAATTACTCCAAGATATCGATTCAATTGAATTATTCTTTAATATAGAGTATCGATAAGATAATCATTTATCGTAAACGAATATCCTATCATCTGGTTTTTGAAAATCCAGTAAAGAATTTGGTGCTGATGTATTCAGAAATCATATCAATGTTTATATATTCTGTTAGCTTTGGTGTCTTTCAAGCAAAAAACTAATTCATCCGAGAATACTTTAAAGAAGAATCTACTAGCTTTAATTTTATTCTATACTAAATTCTATAATTGTAAAGTATTTACATATGTGCTCTAATCAAATCTTAGAATGGATAAGATGATCTGAGCAACAACCAGAAACTCTGTCAGGTACCAAAGAGTCTATTACCCCCCCACCCCACCCAAAAAAAAAAAAGGAAAAAAAGGAAATATAAATTATATTAATTTAAATGAGCAAATAATCTGTGACTTATGACTGGTTCTAATTATCTGTTGGGTTATATGAAGAAAAAAAAAAAGCGGATATCCGTCAATGATGCCATAGTATATTGGAGCTGTATTGGTAACAAGTTTTTATGATTGTAAACAGAAACAGACATATAGAATTGTTGGTAAGTATCGGTTTTGAAGAAATTATGGAAATCTTCATAATAGAGGTTGTCAGGTTTGTTACAGTAGCATGAATTCCATAGTAAATGGTATAAGATTTGAATATCTATTAACCAATAGATTGCATTTATGTTAAAATAGTCACTTTTATATTATAAACATACAAATTGTAATAATAATAATAATAATAAAGTCCCACGCCACCTTTCCCCTCTTAATTCCGCACGTGAGGAGGACCATTCTTTATTATTATTTTCTGCATGAATGTATTGAGGTACAGTCATGCAAATATATCAAGAAGTTTAGAGAAAAAAAGAAAAAATAATTAATGTAAAATATTGATAATGAAACTCATAAACCACTTGATACCTTCACCACTACCAGAAAGATACCTCCACCACTATCAGAAATAATAACAAAAAAAGAGGAAAGCAAGGCACATACGACATGCTTAGTACAAGCATTACAATAAAGAGCTGAACCAATCAATTATTACTGCATTCGGACGTTGTAGTAATAGATTACCACCTGTATTGGGCTTCACTATTCTAAAAGAAAGTTACTACTTCCCTCCACTGTCATCCATTACTACAGGTCAGAGTCAGGAAAATGTTATCCAGACCAGTAACTGATTGGTTAAAAATTATAAACATATATATAAATTAAATTAATAGAATAAAAACATATATACAAAAACCAAGCTCAAATTAAGAGACTATTGGCTATAGGCTTCACAGTTCTGAAAAGAACGCTACTACTTCCTTAAGCCGTTATCTAATAGGTCGAGCATACAAATATCAATAGATCCATTAAAGGTGTAACGTTATTTATAACGTTATTAGAATGGTAACGTTATTAGAATGGAACTTTTAAAAAAAAGCAATAAGAAAGAAAGAAAAAAAAAAGCTTGGGACAAAGGATAGTAATTTGAAAGTGGAATTAAACACTGAATAATAAAATATAAAAAAATATGTCATTGTACAATAATAATCCTAAATATTTATACACATATATTTACATAGGGATTAATAATTTTTAATTTTATTAACCCTTTATTCCGTGCCAATCAAAAGAAATCTTCAAATTTTTTATATCTGTGTATGTATTGGGAATTTAATTTCCAGCTTATCTGCGAAAACATTTTCCAAAAAATATATTCAATGTTGCCGGAGAAATTGATAAAATATGAAAATTTAATGAAAATCAATACAAACCATTAAGGATTTTGCTACAAAAAAAAAAAAAATAAAAACAATCCCCACATATTTGGTATCTCCGTGTAGGAGGAAATTTAATTTCTAACCAACCCCTCTATTAAAGATTCTTTTCGAACAAAAAAAAAATAAAAAATATTAAAAATATTATTTTATTGCAGTTTAAAAATAAAAAATAAAAAATTGACCTAGTCAAAGATTGTCATTTAGAGAGGGGTTTTCAATTTTATAAAAAATAATAATAATAATAATAAAAAGGTAGAAGAAAATCAACCAAATTGAAAAATGTAAAAATATTTTAAACATTAAATTTTAAATAATATGTAACCAAAAACAAAAACACTGTCAAAAATAATGACTTATGATTATTTCATAAATATTAGGGGAAGTAAATTTTTTTTCAGTTTGTTTAGATATCCAACATAATTCGAATAAATCTAGAATTACTAATAAGCTTAATAAAATATATATATATACTCAGACAATATAAAAAATTTTATGCAGGATATTAATAAATGTTACAAGAAAAACTATGCAAAAACTAGTTTAATATTTTTATTATTATTTTTTTATCTGAATATTTTGTAATTTAATGTGTAATCATATTTATTGGCCATCATTTACTACGAAATAATTGCCAATAAATAGGATTACACATTAAAAGTATATTTTTTGTTTAATTTTTTTTTTCCTGACAACTGGTAAACGACAACTGAATGACCGGTCAACTAGGCAATAGATTAATATTAGCTTTATAAACGATATAATAAATAAATGACTGCTAAACGATACAAGACATCTTGTTCATTAAAATATTATGATATCGTTGATATTTAGTCGAGAGTAGTAAATTAAAAATTTCCACAAAAATATCATTTGTCCAAAAGTATTGGTAACTGAATTGAACTAAACTAACCCGGTATTACCAATTCATACACGTAGATATATTCTAATTTTGGTTTTTTGATATTTTCGTTTATAAACTCAACTAAGTTCATTTGTCGCTGCTGATGCTCTTTTAATGAAAATATAGAGAAACCCAAATTTAGTTTGTGAATGGAAAATTGTAAAGTAAAAATATTATCTTTATAAATGGTTATTAATTATTTAGTAACAATGATATTTTTACTTTGTAGTATGACTCTGACAGGTATGATTCTGTTACCTTCTCGACACAAAATCTCAGCCAGATAATTTTCATTCTGTATTATAAATGTTAGTAGATTCATATTAAAATATATCGGAGAAATTGTCACGGGAAAAAAATAAAATTAAAATATCCTTTTTTTTTTTTTTTTTTGGGTTTTCCATTTTTTCTTAATTTTATTTCATTTTTTTTTTTTTTTTTTTTAACTTTTACATTTTTTTGTTTAAATTGCTTTTTTTTTATTTATATTTTTTTTTTTGAATAATTCGATTTTTATCTAAATTTTATTTAATTATAAATTAATGACTAAAATTAATTTGATTGTAGATAATATTTTGTTTTTTTTTTTTTTGTTTTTTAAAGAAACGTTGTCCAATACACAATATTTAATATGAAAAATGAAAATGGAAAGAAAAACCGTGAAAATTTATCAATATAAAGTGCTGTTGCCCTGCCATGACAAAATGTATCATATTGTGGTAGAATGACAGAAGCTCGATGATCACTATTCTGTAAAAATAATAATAATAATAATAATAATTAAATAATATGTAATCAATTTTAAGATAATTAAAATTTATATTATTAGGATAAAGTCGGCTAAATCCGGTGATACGGTTAATTCCGTGATAGTCAAACGGAACCCTGAAATAAATCCCTGATACGGTTAATTCCGTGATAGTCAAACGGAACCCTTGAAATAATATCTATGAATTTTTTTTTTTTTTTTACATGTATATGTACATGTTATGATCTGTTAGATTAAAACTATTCCCGGGTATTCATAAATTTTTTTTGTGAAATTGAAAAGATTAGTTTAGCTTTAATGCTACGAAACTACTTGGTTATCAGTTGGGAAAAAAAATATCAGTTATAGTTAAAAAAGAATTTTTTTTTTGCTAGAATTTATTATAACGGAATTAGACTTTCTTTATCTAATGAAGATTAGCTGTAAAGAATCTATTTTACTTCTAGTCATATAGATTGATAGTCCTAAAAGATATTTATGATTAGAATATTTATGAACGAATCTTATACATTCGATCTTTTATAATTTGTTTATTAAAAATATCCCCTTAATATCATGAAATTAGGCTAATTTACTAATTGATATATATATAGATATATAATTATTTACCTTTAAATCATCAGATTCATTTATATCATCATCTGAATAACCTTTCATTGCTTTTGTTGCTATTGGTCCCATATAATTATTAACAACAGCAAATTCCATTAAT
>CAWVQG010000042.1:0-76199 GCA_963932195.1 Empis livida
CACAAAAATTATTTTGGGTTTAGTTTGTATTTTTTTTTTGTTTTTTTTTTGAGTATATGTTTAATAAAATCTATAAATATATAAGACAACAATATCGTCTCGATTATTCGATATTTGGGGGCTTTGTACCCCTCCTCTATATTTCTATTTTTTTTGGTTTTTTTTTTTTTTTCATTTTTTTATTTCTATTTAATATTATTTTTTAAAATTCTGGTTCAAAAAAAATCTAGAAAGAATATCTAAAATTTTTAAAGAAAATTTTAAATTTTCCCACAATATTTTAATGAAATTTACTAATTCGAGTTATAGTTTCCGTAACTGTATTATTGTAAGTTACAGTGAACATAGTAGTAATTGTCTGAAATTTTTTTTTTTAATTGTCAAAATTTGTCAGCTAATAATATTTCAAATTTACTAAAATTTATGAAATTTAGGCCCGAATTAATAAATCATACTTAAGTGAATACTTAAGTAAATATTGCAATAAGTTTGCGATTATTTTTCGTATTAATAAAGCACACTTATATTGTAGAATTTTTGTTCAGTTTTGTTGGTAGTATTGACATAATTTTAAATTGAAATGTTGGTAATATGATTTTTCTATTTATGTTGATAACACTAATCTAAAAAATAATCCGTCATAACCGAAACAAATTGACAGTAGAAGTGATTAAATTATTTCAGATAAAAAATATTTTTTTTTTTTAAATTTAATTTAGACAAATATTTTTTTTTTTTTTTTATTTGACAATTATTTATAATTATTTGATAATTATTTCATTTGACAATTTACAGGTGTCAAATTTTATTATTTAAAGCTGACAATACTGCCAATGAAATTTAAGAGGCTCTTAAGTGTGCTATGATCATTACTTAAGTGGCTCTTAAGTATTGTTTATAAATACGAAATCATACACTTAAGTCCAACTAAATTCAAGTGTGATTTATTAATTCGGCCCTTATTCTTGTTAAAAATATTAGCCAGCTGACATAACATAGATTAATACTGTTATAAATATTATTAAAAAATTTTCTATTTTCAAAATTTATTTCTTTTAATTCAAAAGTCAAGTTTTTTTTTTTTTTTTAGTTTTCTATTCGTGAACAATAAGAAGCAAAGGGTTAAATAAATATATCATTTAATAATAATAATGATTTTATTAAATTAGATTTTTTTTATTTATTTATAAATTACATAAAACATATATTATTTAAGATTATAATTAATTTTGAAATTAATTATAAATCAGATTATAGATATGGAAAAATTAATAATTTATTTAATATAAATTAATTTACCACTAGGTAACAAAGAGTTAATTATTAAAAAAAAAAAAAAACTCTTTATTCACACACACACACACACACACACACACACACACACTAATATGAAATAATATTATGTTTATTTATTTATTAAAAACTTCAAAAAAAAAAAAAAATATGTAAATAATCTTTTTTTTTTTTGTAAATTTTTTATTTAACACTTTAACTACCACCTCTCCACCTCTACGCAGCCCTATACCGGTACAAAATTTTATATTATCTAATTTAAAATTAAACTTAATATATTATCTGTCGTGAAATGTAAATTTTCATATAAATTTTAATATCTTATGAAAAATTACGCTAACAATTTCAATTATTTTGTTGTTTTAGTTTTTTGGTGGTTACCAGCTGGTTTGTTCCATTTGTAAAATATGTAAAATTTATTTTGCCACAAAAAAAAAAAATATAAGTTAAAAAAATTTATTTTAGTTGTAAAAAATTTTTTTTTGACGCTTCAAAATATTTATTTCACAGCAGAATTTTAACATAATTTCATTATTTTTGTTTAGTTTGGTTTCGTTTGTTTTGGTTCTACAAAAAAAAAAAAACCCAATATACATAATAGTTTTGGACGAGCGCATAGAAAATAACATGTCACGGACTGTACAAAAGATACTAAAGCTTTATGTAAGAATTATTAACAAGATTTATGTTGCGCCCAATTTACCAATTATTGTTATGATTGTATTAAAAATATTTTTTTTTTATCTTATTGCCAAAGTATAAAAAAATTATATAAAATTTGACAGTTAAATTTCCTGCAATATTATTTATTACCAATTAAATTACCCCCCCCCCCCCCCCCCCCCCAAAAATAAAATAATTAAACTTAATTAAGTTTGTATGATTTTTAAAATTTCACAATAATAATTATATAAATGATAATTTTGTATAAATACTATCACCGCTGACATAAACAAATGAGAACAAGTGAAGATTTTACTTTATTTTTTTTTGGGGTGGACAGTTTTTTTTTTTTTTTTGTGTTTATTACTTTTAAAAAAAAAAAAAATCTGATATGACGACAGTCAAAGTGTTAAATTATATAAATTTAGGATTTTTAGATATTTGTTTAAAATAATATCACTTAAAAAATTTTTTTTTTATAATTTTACAAAATATTTATTATTTTTTTAAAAAATACTTTTAACTTTGATTATAATTGATTTATGATTGGTTTTTTTTTATTAAAACTTTCAATTAGGAACAGGATAAATATTAATAATTAATAATTAATAATTAATAATTAATAATTAATAATTAATAATTAATAATTTGTAATTTGTAATTTTTGCTCCTACAGAGGAGCATATAAATTTCACTGGAATTGTGTTCATGTCATAATAATAATAATAAAGAAAAAAGAAAATTGGAAAATTTATATTATATACATATATATTTGTATATATATATATATATTTATATAAATTAGGAAAATTTTTTTTTTTATTATTTTTAATTTATTTTTTATTGTCACACTGATTATTTTTTTTTTTTTTTAAAGAATTTTCACACTATTTTTTTTGTTCCAAAATATTGTATTTTCCTTTTTGTGTTTTTCCTTTTTTATTGCTTTTTTTTTTTTTTTTTTTTTTTTTTATTGTCGTTTTCTTGGAGAACTAACCACAAAAAAGAAAGAAAATTATGGGAAAAACTTACTTTTTTTTTAAAAAAAGAAAAATGAAGAAAAACTATTTTTTTTTATTATTTTTTTTTTTTGGGTTTTTAAATTATAATTAAAAATTTTTCCTTTTTTTTGGTTGTGTGATTAGAAGAAATTTACTTTTGGGACCAAATTAAAAAAAAAAAAAAAAAAAAAAAACAAAAAAAAAACAACAACTCACTTTTGATGCGAGACTCTTATGCTGTAATGCCAACACACAAACACACACACACACACACAATATCATTCACAGCAACACCAACAACAACAACAACAAAAATAATAATAAAAAAAAATAAATAAAAAAAAAATTTAATAATATTGCAAAACTGATGAAGACAGCATAAAACAGAGCACTGAATTATAGAATATATATTATGTTGTGTTGTTGTTGTGTTGTTTTTTTATTTTTTTTACAAGGTAAATACAAATATATATTCTCTTGCCTTGTCCTGGATTTTATTTAATCTTCAACATTTCTCTCTCTCTCTCTCTCTATATCTCTCTCTATCTCTCTCTCTCTCTCACAATATAGATATATTTATATCTAGATTCTATGTTCTATGTTCTATGATTTAATATTTTCTCAGTAGTATAAGTTAATAGAATTTGTATAAAAAAAAAAAAAAATTTTCCCCTGTAGGAAATTTGGCAATGCATTATATTATTCTATTATGACATTTATATATTTTTCTTCCAAATTTACAGAAAAATATTAAATCCTTTTTAGACTGGGCTACAAACAAAAAAAAAAAAAAAAAACTATCGAAAATGATTTATAGAAAATAGTAAATTTTTTTTTAAGAAATGACAGGACATAAAAATATTTATATACTGTTAATTGTTGCGGTTTGTGTACTGTCAAAAAAAAAAAAAAACGACGTTGAAAATGAAATATGTCCATGGACTCTTGAAAATTATCGTGAAAAAGTATTGAGTATATCGTGAAAATTTTTTGTTGTAGAACCCCGAACATCTCTAAACCAAACCAAACAAAATAATCAAATGTCAAAATTCTGCCATGAAATAAATATTTTTCAATATTATTTTATTAGTGAAAAATTTTTTTTGGCAACTGCAAAAATTTTCTATAATTTTATTTTTGCAAAGTAAATTATTTTCACGAATAGAAAACTAGCGTACCACAAAAAAAAAATTGGAAATCGTCAGCGTCATTTTTCACGAAATATTAAATTTATATGAAAATTTCATTTCACGATAGATATCATACTAAAAAAGGATGAGATATCATAATCCATGTATTGTGGTTCTGAAACAGTTAATATTGTGTAATTATGGAGTGTGTCGCATTCGAACTAATTTTAAATGAAACACAATTGAGCTGCTGAAATGAAATTCAAATACCTGAGAACATAGAAGTGCAAAAGGGTTTAAATTTAATAAATTTTCATAAAAAAAAAAAATTTTTTTTTAAAATTTAGTCTCCTCTACTGGGGATTATAGCGGATTAAATTTAGAGCTATTTTATACTCGAAATTAATACAAATTTGGACCTACTATTTATACACTAACTATTATATATGATTCCAAACTATATACTTCGTTATAGTGAAGAAACCTTGAACTAAACTATTGAATTTTTTTTTGTTTTATTAGTGAGTGAACCAATGATACGACTTCAACCAATAGGATATTTTTTTTTTAATTTTCCTTAATCTTAAAATTAAATTTTTCTTTTTTAAATAATTTGAAAATTGCTACTAATTTAAAGACGAGTAGATAAAACATTGATTTTTGAAGCGAACTTAGTCCTATACTATATTACAGCAATTGCAATTCTACTGCACCAACAGTAATTATTTTGCTTCTAAATTCTAATAGGGGCTTATAGTCCAAATTTTTATTTGTTGTTATTTCGTTAACGGAAGCTATGAATTATCCCGTAGATATATAAAAAAAAAAATGGCTATAAGTGAGAAATAACAGTTATTAGCTGCGGATTACTGTGTGTTATCCGCAGCTAAAATCTAGTATGGAATAACGGATTACTTTTCCATTACTTTTCGTAAGACGTCACCGCCATTTGTTATAAATCATCAATGTTTGATGGTTTAGATTAGTATTACTGTTTAATTTATTATTGATTACGATTTACCGCTGGGATAATTTAGAATAACGTGAATTATTTACTGTATGTATACCTAATATATATATATACATATATATATATGTACTGTTATAAAGTAAAAATTAAAAAAAAAAAAGTCCCCAGGGATATTGTCAGGGAAAAAAAGTGTTAATAGATTTATATACATATATAAAAGTCCAGGATACTAGAAGGTATATAGGTAATTTAAATTTTGATTTAAATAACTGATGTTCACCTACAATTCAGTTAATTATTGGTTATCGAATGGGAAGACATACACTCAGGTACAGTTCAGTTAAATATATATTTCTTCAAATAGTTTTAATTATGATATTATTTCTATGCTTCCCCATGGCAAACTCAAATCAAATTTTAATCCATAAATTCATATGACATTTACTTACATATTTGTAATTCTATTTCAATCAATTTCCAACTTTAATTACCAGTTATGCGTAGTACTTTTCAAAAGAAAATTAAGAATTATGGTTGGCTATTTTCTTAATAATTTTATTATTGTCACTTAGAATTACACCAATTTGAGTCAATTTGTTATCATACAATACGAGAATAAAGAATAGGATTAATGTTATATAAAAATTATTCGATTATCAGTTGGGATTAAATGTATAAATATTTCATCAGTTCATAACGTTTTTGAATGTGTTAAATTTTGAAATTTTAGTGATTTACTTAAACCTGAACTGTTTTAAACATTAAGACAATTGAGCTGCTGAAATGAAATTCAAATACCTGACAAAATAGAAGTGCAAAAGGATTTAAATTTAATAAATAACATTATTAGATCATAAAAATTGATCATAAATTTTTCAGTTTAGTTGAAGCATCGAATTATCGATGTTCTAACCGTATACATAGTTCATGTTCATAATATGTAATAAAGAATTTTAGAAATTTTTGATTAACACGAACATAGCTTAAATAAATTCAAGTTAGATTTTTGTGGTAAATTTAAAGTAAATAATAGTAAAAAATCACACAAAATATTCTCCATTAAATTTTATTATCCAATAAAATTAGTCATATGAAATTTTTGTATATTGACCAAAAATATTGTAGAATAAATTTCATTAATTGCAAAATACAAATATGATTATAACACGGGACCTAAAAATTATTTAGTTACCGTGTTTTTCAATAGACATCATAGAAAATTTTAAATTTTTTTTTAAAATATTTATTGAAAAATATCATATTTGGACACTAAATAAATAAAATTCACTAAAATTTTCTAATCTAAGTACGAGTAATTATTGTTTTAAAATTTACCAGTATAGTATATAAAACCGAATGAAAAATGTGTTAAATAAAATTCTATACTGTACTTTTAAAATACCGGTAAGGTGGTAAACATTAATTCCATACTATTATTAAACAATAAGTTAACCTAATTTTATTTATTCACCATAACCTATAATTTATTTATAGGTTATGGTAACAATAAATGGTAAAAAAAAAAAATTTTTAATTTTTAACTACCTTGATTTGCACGGTACTCAATTTATTTCATTATCGTTTTTTTTGTTTTTTTTTTTTTGTACACGGTTTTTACAAAATTCCTCAAAAAAAAAAAAAATTATTATCGCGCGTTCAATAAAATTGAATTTATGAAATGGAGTGAAAAACCACTTATTTCATCATAAATTCATGTTATTTTGAAAACAATAAATATTATTTTATGTTTATAATGCTATTAAAAAAAATGAATTTATTTAGAATCAATGAACCGTGTATTAAATATTATTTGGTTCGTTTTACACACGGTTGTTATTCTGAACATGATTTTTTCTTCATATATTCTCATTTTGTTTCCATTTTAAACGGAATTTAAAGAAAACAACCTAACTAAATTACTAATTCTTTTTTTTTTTTTCCATATGAATTCTGTCTCATTTTATACGGTTTCAATATAAATACACGGTTTCAATATACATATACGGGTTTTTTGTTATTGTTGTTGTTGTTGTTGTTTTTCATGGAACATATCTACCGTGTCAAAGTTAAAGATGTACATATATATATATGTAAAATAATAATTATTTATTATATTAGCATATCAAAAAAAAATTTTTTTTTTAAGAATTTGAGCTTTTTCCTCTTTTATTACACAAAAGAGGGAAATATGTATATAATACAACACTACTACAAACAAACAAGCAAAAAAAAAAAAAAAACAAACAAAGTTTATTTCTGTGACGTCGTGAAAAAAGCACACTAAAAAATACTCTTGTATTTATATGAAATAAAATAATACTTATAGATACATTTATGCTTCTATGCTTGGTATATACAGTAGTAGTAGTAGTGGTGGTTGTTTTTTTTTTTTTTTTTTTGTGTACTTTAAGAAGATTATAAATCTAACACAACAACAACAACAACAAAAATGTTAAATCCTTAAAAGTTATTTATCGCCAAAAATTATATATTTTATCTGCGCAAAATCACAATTTATTGATTAAAATTTTTTTGGTTTTTTTTATTTGTGTACTAATAATGTTATTTTAAATATAATTCTTTTTTTTTTCTTATGTTTTTTTTTTTTTGTTGTACATAAAACATAAAATTCTTTACATAAAATTTCTAAGGGTTTGAATATTTTTAATTGTAAAAAAGCTTAATAATCTCATATTTATTATAACATAAAAAAAAAAAAAAAAAATTTTTTTTTTTGTTTTTATTACTAACTGTCTGTCTGTCAGGGTGTAGTTAGTAGGGTTTTCAAGCAGTAATTATTAAATAAAAATGTATTTTTTATTTTTTTTTTTTTTTTTGCATAAATTTTTACATAAATCTTTATAATAAATTAAAATAAACACAATTTTTAACAAAAAAAAAAAATAAGCGCCAGTTTAAAATATTTTTTTTTTCTTTTTTTTTTTTTTTAATATAATTAATTTTACTTTAAAAAAAAAAATTACATAACTTTTAGCATAAAAAGAATCTATTAAAAATTTTTTTAAAAAAAAATGAAAATTACATATAACAACATAAAAAAAAAACTTAACATAAATTTTTTTTTTTTTTAACTATTTTAAAAATTTTCAAAATTAATGTTTTGTGTAAAATTTAATTAAAAATAAAAATAATAAAAAAAAAAAACAACAACAATTACTTTAAAATTTACAATTAAAACATACTATTTAAAAGATACTATTTAAAAGATACTTTTTAAAAGATACTATTTAAAAGATACTTTTTAAAAGATACTTTTTAAAAGATACTTTTTAAAAGATACTATTTAAAAGATACTATTTAAAAGATACTTTTTAAAAGATACTATTTAAAAGATACTATTTAAAAGATACTTTTTAAAAGATACTTTTGTTAGTTTTTTTTTTTTCGTATCTATAACATAATTTGTTTAAAAAATTTAATTCTTGTGGAGATTTGGCATTAAAATAAAATTTTTTTATTTATTTATTTATTTATTTTTTGGTTAATAATTTAATTATAAAAAGGACGAGGGTTGCTATTACTCTATATTTTTTTAAAATTATTATTATTATATAAATATTAGATTATAGTTGTATTTAATAATATGAGGATTTGTAAATATTTATTAATTTTAACAATTAGCTAGTGTTTGTAGTTTTCTTATTATAAAATTATTATATAGATACAATTATGTAGATACAATATACATAGATATATATATATATAAAAAAAAAAGGGCGCACGTTCATAAAATCAAATATGAATATAAAATTTATTTTGTGTGTATGTGTGTGTATGTATTAGGGTAAAAAAAAAATATAAATAACACAACAACAAACTATTTATTTCCTTTTTTTTTTTTTTTTTTGTCAACCAGGGTTGGAGAAAAAGATATCAAATTTCCACATATACTTTGTACAAAAAAACAATAACAACAACAACAAAAAAAACAAAACAAAAACTTAATAGTTTTACCTGAATTTGATTTCCTGTGAAAATCATACTCTGTTTTTTTTTTTTTATTTTAACTAATTAATTTACTCGTTTGACGGTAAAACTCCTGATAACAAAACAAAAACAAAATAGATTTTTAAACGATGTAAATTGAGATTAACACAACATCTCATAACAATCCATTTATCCACCCCTTAATTGTATGAATCTGAAAAAAATGTTACCAAAATAAATTTTAAATATTAAATTGTCCTTTATTTAAAAGTAATTACCATTAAGGATCCATAATTTTTGGTATTATCAGCATTATTTCAATAATTCGCTAATGTTGGTATTTTTTTTTTTTGGTTCACCCCCCCCCCCCCCCCCCCCCCACCTTCACCTCTGATTTGATTGTGCAAATTAAAAAAAAAAAAACCTATATTTAGACAACAAAAAAACAAAATAACCTAATTGTTTATTTGAGGGTTTTTGGTTACCAGGGTCTCACAAAGAGATATATTTTTTTCATAAAATGTGACAAAAAATATTTAATAATACTGTTTCTATGTTATTTTAATTTTATATTCAACATTAAACATAAATTATTATATAAATAGAAATAGAATGTTTCACCTCTTCAGGACACGTTCCACCACCACCAAATAAAAACTAATAATGTTAATAGGAAAATAAATCATTTTTTTGTTTTTTTTTTTGAACAAATTAAGTTTTTAGCTTATTAAACTAGATTTTTATAGCAAGAACAGGATCAGATTTCACTAGGCCTGAACTTTGTTTTGGATGATTAGTTCCAGGAAGAATCCAGTAAACTTTTAATTTTAAATGATTCCAGTAAAAGTTTTTGAGTATTATTTTCCACGAAGCTTTCAGTAAAGGAAATCTACACTATATTAATTAGGAATATATCGAAAGAAATTGTACCAGAAATTGTGACAAACTTCTTAAGTACCACGAGATGAACGTAAAAAAAAAACGCAGTAGATACTCAGATTACTTAGTGGTCACGAGCATAAGTGTTTTCTCAAAACGGCGATAAGGCAATAATTGAAGTTCATTTACATGAAATGTAGGAACTCGCTACTTTAACGAACCAACCAACCCATAGTCATAATTTAGAAAATTATATATAATAACCACAAAGATACTAAGAAATTGTGTTTTATTTTTTTTTTTCACTCTATTTTTATTAGATACTTCGACTTCAATTAAGCTGCTCCATAAATTTGGTATACTCAACCAGAAATATGGTTCATTTGAAACACTAAAATTTTCTAAATTCAAATTTCTCTATTACTTTTCACTAATTCCATTTTAATTTCAATTTCAGTTCAAATCCTCATCCTTCTGATACATTTCTTTTCAGCTTTAAAAAAACAATTTCCTTGTGAAAAAATCAACTTTAAACAATTTACTCGTTTCCAAAAACAAAAAAACTTCCTAGGAAAAATCATAACAACAACAATAACAACATTGAATTAATCCATTTCTAAAAATAAAAAATTTTAACGCTACGAGATATTTTACCCTCGTTAACAGAATCATAAGCATATTAAACGTACGTAATTCTGTTTTTACACGAGATAAATATAAAATGGTTGCAGAAAAATTAGTTTAAAAATAAATCTTATAGTATAAAAAAAAAAGTAATTGTTCAACCCTAGCAATCATTTGTGTGGGTGGTACAGGGGGTTGTGTGCCGATAATGATTTCTTAATTTTTTTTTTTAACAAATGTTGATGTCATTTTTTAAATGCGTTTAGTTTATTTATGTTTTTGTTTTTTTGTAACCGCGGTACGGTTAAATAAAAAAAAAAAAAAATTTTATATAAAAAACGGAATTGATATTATTTTTTGTTTTCTATTAAAAAAATCGTATTAAATTAAAATCGTGGTAAAAAAAAACAAAAAAAAAATTCAATTCCGGAATTTTTATAAGAAATAATTTTTTTAAAAATATAACCGTATTGCGGGGTTTTTTTTTTTTTAAAAACCGCAGTTTATTTTATATGTCATGATGAAGATGATTGATATAATGTAGAATACAGAAAATACGGTTTGTGAATTGAATAAAATTTTACGTAACTTTAAATTTATTTTAATTTTTCTGAATCCGAAATATTAGCACGTTTCATTTTTAATTGAAACGAAATCTCTCTTTTTTTTTTTTTGTAAAACTGTAGTATTTAAATGTTGGTTAGTCTTTTTGTTATACAAATTTCTCGGTAACGCATAAAATCGTGTAAAAACAGAATTACGATGGACATAAACAATATAATAGTATCTTATAAATTCAAATAAATATGTACAGTTATATATATATCTATAAGATACTAAAAACATGAAAGAGAAAAAATTAAAACAACAAAAACAAATAACCAACATAAATATACCAGTTCCTTGAAAAAGGTTTTTTTTTTGTTGTGAACACGTTTCCACTTTTTTTTTTTTTTTTTTTTTTTTGTAATTCAGGGTACTAACACACACATACTCTTCTGCAAAATCTACTTTACACACACACAAACACACATTCGCCGAAAACACAAACAAAAACGTACATATACCAAAATTGGTTGTTGTTCAGGCCAACAGATAAAAAAAAAAAAAAAAAAAAGGGTCCATATTATACGTTCGTAGTATAGTTTTAGTGTTGTATTGAATGTCCGTAACGCCGCGCGTCATTTTTTTTTACTCCTCTAAAAAAATTATACAAAAAAAAAAAAAAAAAAAAAATTTAAAACAATAATATTCGAGAAACAACACACACACACACATATATATATATATATACATATATATATATATATATATATATATGTATATATATATATATATGTATATATATATAAATATGTAAATATATATAAACAGTTAATATATTTATTTCTAAATAACATTTTGTAAAAAACAAAAAAAAAAACAAATTAATTTTTTTTTTTTAATTTAATTAAATTCAAAAAAATCTCCAAAAAAAAAATCTCCAAAAAAAAATCTCCGAAATTCAAAAAAATCTCCAAAAAAAAAATCTCCAAAAAAAAAACACACACGAAAAATTTGTTTAAAAAAAATAACGAACCAAAAAAAAAAAAACTTACACACATACACAACAACAACAAAAAAAAAAATAATAATAATAAAAAAGGGGTCCTTGGTCCCCCCAAAAAAAAAAAAAATATATATATATATAAAAAAATTAAATTAAATTAATTTAATTTTTGTCTTCAGTGTTGTTTTCTTGTTGTTGTTGTTGTTGTTGTTGTTGTTGTTGTTGTTTCTGTTTTTGTGTCATCAGTGTTGATTTTGTCAGTGTTTATTTTTTTTTTTTTTTTTTTGTAGACCAACCCCCTTTTGTCGCCGCCCGCCGTCAAATGACAAGACACAATTGTGAAAAAGGACACGACGACAGACAACAAATATATTAAAAAAAAAAACAAAATAAAACGCGGTGACCAAAAAAAAATTTTTTTTTTTTTTTTTGACAGAAACATCAAAATAATTAAAATTTAAATACAAAAAAAAAAACACAACACACACCAACAAAAAAAAATAATTAATAATAAAAAATAAAAAAAGTATAAAAAAAAATAAACAATAAAAAAAAACGAAACTTTTTTAAAAAATAAAAACAAAAAAAAATTAAAAAATTTTTTTTTAAAAAAAAAAACAAATTAGAACAAAATTTTAGAAAACTAAAATGGAAAATGTGTGTGTGTGTGTGTGTGTGTGTGCTTAAGGATATAAGAAAAATTATCAGGATTTTTTTTTTTTTTTGGGGTTTTTGGGGATACAAAGTACCCCTTTTTTTATTCAACAAAAAAAAAAATCAAAAAAAAAAAAAGGAAATGTCCTTTTTTGTTTTGAAGTTTATTGTTGTTGTTGTTGTTGTTGTTGTGTTAGTTATTAATTAAACTACAATAAGATTGTATGTGTAATTGTTTTTTTATTTTTTTATTTTTGTTTTGCTAAGGGGTTCCATGTGTTCATGTGGTATTTTTTTTTCTTTTTAAAGAGAGAGAGATAAATAGATAGATAGAGAGAGAGAGAGAGAGAGAGATAGTGAGCAGAGAAATGTCATGCGTTGTAAATTAATAATGTTTAGTAAATTATAAAAAGTCTATTATTTTTTATCTGTCTGTCTGTTATTTGTTTTCTTTAGAAAATTATAAAATTTTATTATTAAAAGTTAAGAAATTTATTTTAATTCAAATACCTGCCAATAGAGGATGATAATCTGAAACTTTTTAAAATATAATTTAACAGAAATATATTATTTAATGGTATTCGTGTAAACTGATTTAATAAAAATTCATCTCCTTAGAATAATAATAATAATAATAATAATATTTTTTTTTTATTATATATTTTATTAGTTAATAATTCAAAATTTAGCCACTAGATGGACACAAAACTATATTTAGTCAACCAAAAAAAAAAAAAAAATTCAAAAAAAAAAACCAATATTAACTAATGTTTTTATAGAATAATTTATGTAATTTTATTATCCTGCCACTAGGTGGTGCTTCATGTAAAATATCCAAAATTATAATCATATTTACTATAAAATTTTATAATTTAATTTATTTCAATAAATATTGAAAAAAAAAAACAAAAAAAAAAATTAGATAAAGTTTCAGCTGTCCTGAAACTTGCATACTTACTGTAATTTACTTATACACAGCTGCTTCTTCTCTTTACAAGACAAATTTTTTTGTCGGTAATTTTTAATTGTTTGTGTGTGTGTGTGTGTGTGTGTGTGTTGGTGTGGTTATTTTGTGTAAATGTTTGATTGCAGATGTGATGGAAATACAAAAAAAAAAAAAAAACAAGGATATAAGTGAGGATATATACATAAATCATATTTTTTTTGAAAATAACAAACATTAAAAAAAAAAAAAAAAACCAAAACATTACTTAATTTAATTTAATTTATTTTATTTAAAACAAAAAAACACCTAAAAATTGTGAAAATTTTATAAAAATTATTTAGATTTCGTAACAACAACCAACAACAACAACAACAAAAAATACGCAATTTCATTTCATAAAATATTCAAACAAAAAAATAATAATTTTACATAAAACCAACATAAAAAAAATAAAAAAAAAAAACCAAAAACCTAGATTTTGCGCAAATTATTGTTGTATGTTTTTTTTTGTTTCAGTGTTGGTGAATATTATTTTTTTTTTTTTTTGGTGTGGTTTTTGGGTGAAGAAAAATTATTTAAAAAAAAAGCATGTTTAAATATATTTTTTGAATTTTTTATGTTGTTGGTGGTGTGTTATGTTATGTTTTGTTATTTTTTTATGCTAAATTTTTCTTCTTAGCTTTTTTTGTTTTTTTTGTCGTCGGTTTTTTTTTATGTAAAACACGCGCGTAATTAATTATTTAAACAAAAAAAAAAAAATTAAATTAAATTAAATTTTTAATTAAATATTTTTTTTTGGATTGAAATAAATAATAACAAAAAAAATTTTTTTTTCTTAATTTTCTTATAAATTATTTTGGAGTGTGAAGTGTGGATTGTATGTTTGTGTGTGTGTGTGTCTGTCTGACAGTGTGTTTTTTTTTTCAG
The DNA here is from genome assembly GCA_963932195.1 of Empis livida. NCBI lineage: Eukaryota > Metazoa > Arthropoda > Insecta > Diptera > Empididae > Empis > Empis livida. The sequence goes on from CAWVQG010000042.1 coordinate 14,585, forward strand.
TGTGTTCTTCTATTTAGTTACACTGTTATATTATAAATTTTGGTGGTTTTTATTTTTTTATTTATTTTTTTTTTTTTTGTTTTGAAATTGTGTTAGATTGCCGCACGGCAGGCGCGCCATAAAAAAAAAAAAAAAAATTTTTTTTTTTTTTATTTTAAATTTTTTTAAAATATAAAGTTTTTTGGTTTTGGGGGGAGAAAAATTCGAAGCTTAAAAAGTATAGAGTGTGTCGTAAATGAAAATTTTCCAAACGCTTGGTGAAAACTATTATGGAAAATGGAGAAAGAAAACATTAAATAGTATATTAAAAAAAAAAAAAAAAAACAGCAAATTGATGAATTTTTTTTTTGTAGAACCGAACAAATGTCAAAATTATGTTGTGTGAAATAAATGTTTTGATGATTATTTGATTTTCTAAAAAAATTTTCTTATCTTTGTAAAATAAATTATATTTCACAATGGATCCACAAAGGGGGTGGGGTGGTGGTGGTGGTGGTTACCACAAAAAATTAAATTTTTTATTTCACAACATATAAGCAACAAAAACCATATTATTATGTATTTATGTTTTGACAAAAATTTTTTTTTTTTTTTAATTTTAATATTAATGTTTTAATGTTTTTTGTTTACAGTTTTCTACAAAAAATAGAAAATTCTTTTTATGTAAAGTTACGTAATTATTGTTTTTGTATAGTAAAATTACATAAAAACATAATTTTTTTTTTAGAAAACAAAAAAAGCTTTTTTAATTTCATCAAAGATTTTTTTTTTCTTGATTTTTTTTTTTTTTTACCTTAGGTTTTAATTTTACCTGATCATACACACATCCACACACACACACACACACAAACATAAATTCATAAAATAAATCTGAAAAAATTTTGAAATTAAATTGTGTTGTTTTTTTTGTTTTAGATGATTTATTTAGTTTTGTTGTTGTTGGTTTTTTTTTTTTTTTTTTTTTTTAGTAAAAATTCGGGTGCAGGTTTTTTATTTAAGTGATCTACAAAAAAAAAAAAAAAAACGGCCTGAATCTGGGCGCGCTATAATAATGTCACAGATTATATAGTATATTTTTTTTTTTTTTTAAATATTTTTAATAGTAAAAACACACACACACACACACACCAACACACAAAACATCCAATAAAAAGGACAAAAAAAATTATATTTTGTGAAAAAAACAAAACGCAAGGAAAATATTGCAACAAAAAAAAAAAAAAAATATAAAATTAAATAATTTAAAAAAAATTAATTTCGAAAAAAAAAAAACCCCTTATTTTTTAATTAAAATTTTTTTTTTTGAACAAAATAATATGCCACCCTTAAAATTATCCTTAAACTTTTTCAATATATACACATACACACACACACACACACACAACCAATATACAGATATATATATATATATGTGTGTACATAAATAGTTATATAAATTTTCTATTTATATCCTTAATATTTTACGTGTTTCAAGTATTAAGGACATCACTTTAATAAATAAAATAATAATAAATTCGTGTTTGTATTTTTCGACTATAACAACAACAACAACAACAACACATTTAAAAAAAAAACAAAAAAAATTATTTATTATCTACAGTAAATTCACTATAGAATTAATACTTAATTTAATAAATCATAATTAAAAATTATAAATATTTATAATTTATATTAAAAAATAAAAATATTAAATTAAATTAAATAAATTAAATATTTTGATATTTTGAAAATATTTATAACAATTTGTTGTAATTGACTTTAGTAATATTAATAATAATACTAAAGTCCATAAATTAATATAGTATTTTTATTAATTTAATTTTAATGATTATATACTAATATTATATTTGGATATTAATACTATTATTATAGATATTTAGATTTTTCTAACCTTAGTAATAATATATATGTAAATTATAATTATTATTAAGGGAAGAAAATTTAGATATTGTATAAATATTTTTTTTATGTAAATTTTTCAACAAAATTGTTAAAAATATATATATACAATATTAAATACTGATAAATATCTTAAAATAATATTTAATTCATTATATCGTGAGTTTACTGTATTTTTTTTTTTTTTTTTTTTTTTGTGGATTATTTTTGTTTGCATGAACTACTAACGCACACATCCACACACACACACACACACACACACACACACACACACACAGCTATTTAAACAAAAATTAACTCGTTATATATAAAAACTCAGTCTACCATTTTAAATTTTTTTTTTTTATATTTATTATTATTATTAGGGGGTGAAATTTTTCTTTCTCTCTCTCTTTCTCTTTCTCTCTCTCTCTCTCTCTCTCTCTCTCTCTCTAATCTTCGTAATTTCTCTCTGATTTTATTTATTTATTTATTATTATTATTTTTTTTTTAATTTTAATTTTTTTTTTTTTTTTTTTTTGTTAGTTCTAACTTAATAATATTATTTTATACGTATGTGTGTATGGATTTGTGGTGGATGTTTTGCAATAATGTTCAATAAAAATAATATAAATAATAAAAAATAATAATAAAAAAAAGCAAACAACAAAAAAAAAAACAAAAAAAAAGGAAAATCAAAAATAATGCAAAATTAATAACAAAAAAAAAAAAAAAACTTAAAAAAAATTTAGGTTTTTTGGTTTTTCCTTTTTTTTTTTTGTTGTTTTTTTTTTTCTTCTTTTTATTTTATTTACTTTGTGAGAAAAACAGAGAGAAAATTATTTTTCGCGTGTGTGTTGTGTTTTTTTTTTTTTTGTTTTTTTTTTTGTTAAATTTAAGAAGTGGCGACGACAATGTAAAAAAAAAAACATAAAACATAGAAAAAAAAAACCAAAAACAAAACAAAACAAACAAACAACAACAAAGCAAAGAAACAAAATAACAAAAATTAAAAAAAAAATTTAATTTAAATATAAAAAAATTTTTTTTTTTTTTTTTATTGTCGTTTGTGGAAAAACACCAAAAAGAAAAACACATCAGAAATTATTACACAACAACAACAACAATAAATAACAACAACAAAATCAAAATCAAAAAAAAAATAAAAACAATTTAAAATAATTGAAAAATAAAAAAAAAAAAAAAAAATTATCTGTCAAAAAGCAAAAAAGTGCGTGAAAAGTTTTTACCAACATTTTTTTAAAATTTTTTTTTTATTTTATTTTTATTTATTTTTATTTTGTTTCAGTGTAGTAATTATGTTGTTGTAAATAATTAAATTTTTTTTAATTTAATTGTTGTAATTGTTGTAATAAGTTTAATCAAAACAAAAACCAAAAAAAAAAAAAAACAACAACAACAACAACAAATAATAAGAAGAAAATTATTAAAAAAAAAATTGTGATAAAAAAATTTATAAAAACCAAAAAAACAAACAAACAAAAAAAAAAAAACCAAAAACCTAGTCAAATTCTAAATAAAATTAATAATAAAAACACCAAAATAATAATTAAAATATACATATACATACATACACACACACACACACATCCATACATAAAATAAATAAATAATAATAATTATAAAAAAAAAAAAACAAAAACAAAAAAACAATGGAAACTATAGAATCTATTGGTGAAATAATTGAACAACAATCATTAAATGAACAATTAATTGTTGAAACATCTGTCGATTCACCAACAAATTCAATTAGTCATGGCAGCAGTAATGGTAGCAGTTGCGGTGGTGGTGGTGGTGGTGGAATCGCAGTTAGTGGAATTAGTGGTAGTATAAAATTAAATAATAATAATAATAATAATAATAATAATCAACAAAATACTATAATGATGGCAAATGTTATTGAAGGATTATCAACATCAGTTACATCAGCTATACAAACAACAACAACAATAATAACATCATCAGCATCATCATCATCATCATCATCAACAACAACAGCAACAACAACAGAAACAGAAACATCAATACAATCTCAACAAACAACTAATCGTAATAATCAACATCATAACGGACATAATAATAATAATAATAATCATCATCTTCATCATCATCATCATCAACATCATCATCATAATAGTAGCAGTAATAGCAGTAACAGCAGTAATACTAGTAGTAATAATAGTCATAGTAATAATCAAAGAAATCATTTAAATAATAATCATATGCAACACCAACAGCAACAACAACAACAACAAATTCATCATCAAAATAGCAATAATAGTAATAATGTTCATAATTCAAATAATAGTAATAGTAGTATAGGTGTTACACACAATAATAATAATAATAATAATAATACTGATTGTTGTATAAATACTGAAGCAACAATATCAGCTGTAACATTACGACCATTATCAATATCAACAACAGGTCATCATTCTAGGACAATAATACATGGGCATCATTCAAATCAACATAATACCGGTCTTCAAATGATTAAACAAGAACATAATAATAAATTAACTGGTATTGATGTAATTGTTACACAATCTGAGCAATTATCACCAAATGATTGTTGTAATATAACATTGGATCAACATCATCATCACCATCATCATCATCATCAGCAGCAACAACAACAACAACATAATCAATTAATTCATAATCATAATAATAATAATCATCAGAATCATCATCAAAATAATCAAGACCAACAACATCAACAACAACAGCATCATCACCAACAGCAACACCAACAGCATCATCAACATCACCATCATCATCAACAGCAACAACAACAACAGCATCATCATCATCAATCAAGACATGATCAAACATTATCAGTTATTGTACAACCACAAGATGATTCACATGATTCACAATTATTATCACCTGGTAAATTAACACCATCATCCGCTGATATGATTGTTGATACAACAGATTTTCGTTCATTACATGAACCAACTTATCAAACATTAACATCTGTTAATGGTCGTATGTCACCACCAGGTTTTAGTCCAAATTCATCATATGCAACATTAACACCATTACAACCATTACCACCAATATCAACAATGTCCGATAAATTTTCATATGGCGGTCATCATTCAAATAATAATATTGTTAATGGTACATTTCAAGTAATGCATCATCATCATAATAATAATAGTATGGGTATTAGTTTAAGTGGTTTAAGTGGTGTTAATTCACCATATAATTATGATAAATTACCATCAATGGGTATGTCACCGCCACATAATTATTCATCATCACCAACAAATACATTAAGTGGTATTGGTGGTATATCATCACAACAACCATCACCATTATCACCACAAAGTTCATATAGTCAAAATGAATTACCATCACCACAAAAAAGTATATCATCACCAGTTGATGGTTATGAATCACCATATAATAGTGGTGGACATCGTGATTTAATTAATAATCAACAAAATCAATTACAACATAGTCCAACATTAAGTCCACAATCAACATCATTACATTCCACAGAAGATAATAGAAATTGTAATAATGTTAATAATATAATTGGAATGAATTTTAATAGTAATAATAATAGCAATAATAATAATAATAATAATAATAATAATGGTATTGCAGTAACAACTGTACAAGTTCAGGCAACTATAAATGGTTTATCAGCAATAACACAACAAAATAATAATAATAATTCATCAGTTTCACCATTATCACATACAACACCATCAACTTTAGTACAAATATCACATATTCATAGAGGTGAAACAATAATAGTACCACAATCACCATCACCACCAATATTAACATTACAACATGCTCAATTACATCAACATAATCAAATTATTAATACAAAAACAGAATTAAATGGTAACATAAATGGTACATCAACAACAACAACAACAACATCATCATCATCATCATCATCACAACATAATGGTGGTAATAATAATACAATACAATCAATATTAAATAATAATATTGTTGGTACAAATTGTAATAATAGTAATAATAATAATAATAATAATAATTGTGGTACAACAACACCAGTTTCTGTAACAACAATTAGTAATGATATTGAAGAAATAAATACTAAAGAATTAGCTCAAAGAATATCAGCTGAATTAAAACGTTATAGTATACCACAAGCAATATTTGCCCAAAGAGTATTATGTCGATCACAGGGTACATTATCAGATTTATTACGTAATCCAAAACCATGGTCAAAATTAAAATCAGGTCGTGAAACATTTCGTCGAATGTATAAATGGTTACAAGAACCAGAATATCAAAGAATGTCAGCACTTCGGATGGCTGGTAAGTAAATAATAAATTTATTTAATCTATTCATTACTTTAGGACAAATATAAGAACAGCAATGTACTGATAGAAATTTTCTATCCTGACTACAATGAATAAAATGAAGACCAAACAAGAATAGCTGGTGTCAGTGCAATTTAATAGATTTGACAAATTTTGTACGAAAAATCAAAAGTCTAAATGGTCTAAAAGCTGATTCAAAACTATGTATATAATATGATTTATTAGCAGTAAACAAATTGTAAGCATTTTAGTTGATTTCTGTGAAAAATGTTTTTTTTTTCTTAAAGAGTGAGTTTCGCTGCATGGAGCCTAGCGTGGTCATGTTGAAGAATCGCGCCTTTTGTGCTGACTAAAGCTGACCTTGTTTTTTGTATTGCTGCATATAAACTTCCAAATTATCGATAATAAACTTCACCAGGTTTTAGCAGTACATACTAAAAAATACCTGACGTATCCCACCAAACACACAATAATATCTTTGACAAGTTCGAAGAAAGATATTGTTTTGTACTCTTCGAATTAAAATACAGGATTCATTTCTCATTTCTTGTTACAATTCTGTCGAAAAAAGGGATCGCTTTGTACTGTAGTCAGCAATAAAGTGCAAATTGTACGCCGCTGTTCCTTAATCTTGTCTGATAACATATGTGGAATCTATAATCATTGCCTATAAAATTTAACCAGCAAATTTATGTTGCTCTGCACTGTTGACCAAGTAGACCCATAATTCTTGTATGGATAATCTTGTATGGATAATTGTTGATAATTCTTGTATGGATAATCTCGGATCAGATTACACCATGGACTGTATGACGTCATTATCAAATTGTTCAGGTCGACCACTTCTGGTATGATTATTCGTATCAAAAGAACACTCGTTTAACCCTTTCTGGTCAACTAGTTTTGCAGTGAAACCACAGTTTGCAAAAAAAAACCTAAATTAAGTTTTAGAAAATTTTTATCAGTTAATTTGGGCCGGAAAGGGTTAAAGTAAATTAACAAATAATAAACATATTATATATCACCCAACTGTAAGTTTTGCATTTACATATATATAGTTGGCTTATAAATATTCAATTGATTATTCAATTGCAATTAACCCCTTTTTTGTTAACTGACAGTGTATAATGACTGTACTGGAATCGGTAATGGGTTCGATTCAAATTTCAATAAAGAAAAAATGTATATGTAATGGGAATTGAGATATCATAATTTTTGGAATTAATTTCCAGCAAAAGAAATTCTTTGTATTGGGCGCACATTTTCCTTAGCTGATTACTACTTTTCCGTCAAAAGAAGTTTAGCACTTTTGTGACAAATGGAAATTTGACTGTTTTAAAAATACGTTTGGGGCTAAACACATCTTTTTTTTTTTATTGTTTATCAGTGTACCGTCATTTCCGTGAATGTGTTAATTTATTAAAATAAAGTAGATGCCGAAATTCCATAACGCAGCTGATATGCTTCACGCCCATATCTTGGCTGTATTTATCATAGGAAAATACAAAAAAAAATTATGGGCCCTTTCATATCACATACAACTCTTGCATATCGCAATTGGGTGATGTTATATGATAAGGACACTAGGTGAATAAATGTGCACAAATGAAATGAAAACATTCATTTTAAAATTTAGCCAAAAAAAATCTTGTTAAATTTTTCCATTGCATTTTGAATCAACTTTTAGACCATTTAGACTTTAGAGTATTCAGTTCTAACTTTGGAATTGATCTAACTTTGATTTTTCGTACAAAATTTGTCAAATCTATTAAATTGCACTGACACCAGCTATTCTTATTTGGTCTTCATTTTATTCATTGTGGTCAGGATTTTTCTTAAGCTAAAGCATCGAGACTGGTATTAATATTCTTTTATATAACAAATCGTCAATATTGGAACGGATAGTAATACATTTTTGTACTCTGAATCAAAAACAAATCGGATAGATTTTTTAACCAGAAATAATGGTGCTGAATAAAATTTAAAAAGCGTTTTGACATATCTTGCCAAGCAATAATGCTCGGACAAAATTTTTTAAGCTTTTTTATAATAAACTAAATACTTTTAAATGATATACCACATTCTTTTTGGTTTAGTTATCATGATTTGATCACAAATATTTCCTGTTAAATATAATGCTTACTATATATAAAAATTGTCTTTTAACTTATCCAATTTTATTAATTAATATTGTTAGCGCCTAATAATATGCAAGAACAAAAATAATGTCACTAAACTCTTAATATTTACTCAATTAATTTTTTTTGTTGTTGAAATAAACATATTTATTAATGATGGGGTCTTTTAATACGATATATTGGTGGGGAGGAGGGGGATTGGTGGTTGTGATAGGGTTAATGGTATAAAATTTTTTTTTTTTTTTTGAGAAAAATATAATTTTAAATAAATCAGAAAGTTTGGAGAAAAATACAAAAAAAAAAAAAGGATGATGTGTTAACTGGAAGCAAATGTTAAATAGATTAAAAGATTTGTTTTTCATTGCAGAAACTAATTAATCCATCAGATGCAACTAAATCATAAAAAGGAATAGCTATAGTTTTTTTTTTTGTTTTTTGTTTTGTTGTGATGGAAATATCACATTAATTTTTTTTTTTGTGTGATGTTATGTGATGATCAGGAATATTTCTAATTTCTAATAAATTGTACCAATATTGACAAATAGATATATTTATAAACAAAAGAATGTACATGAACCAACCACCCAACTAACCAACCACCAACCAACCACCATCATTTTTTTCCTAGTGAGTGTGATTGCAAAAAAAAATTTGTGTTTGTTGTGAAATTTTTGTGAAATGTTTATATTAGTTATTTTTTTTTTTAATTTTTTTTTTTTTGTTTAACCCTTTCGGACACATTGGAAAATATATCCAACTAGAAATTGTCTGTGTAAACTGTAAAGTATAGAACAAAAAAGTCAAATTATGGTTATTATTATTATTGATTAAAAGTATGAATTATCTGTTAGAAAATTTAATTAAATTGCACTTAATGAGATGCACATAATTAAATTTAGTGTTAAATGTAAATGTAATTTGTTGGATGTTAATTTTGGTGTTAAAAAATTATATTTATAGTAAAAAAAATATGAGAAAGAAAAAAAAAAGAAGAGAAATTTTGGTCTTCGCTTAATATTGAAGACTGGATTTGGCTATATGGGGAGGTGGAATGAAAAGTTTAGGAAATGGAAGTAGATTAAATTATATGACCATAGTTATATTTCACTTAAAGTCCGTGAAGGTTTTTTTTTATATTCCTCTTAAAACTCATTCAATCTGACTTTTCGATGTATTGCGTATCATTTTTTCGATTTAACTATTTTTGTAGTCTGTAACTAATTTTGTAGACGAAATAAATAAATAAATAAATATTTGGCAAAAAAACACTTAATCTCCTCCAATCAGGAGGAGATTAAGTGTATTTTTTTTGCCAAGTAAGATTTATTTTTTTGATATTGTCATCATTTAGAATTTTGGATAGCCATACTTTAAAGCTATTGAGAAGAGATTTGTAATGGTCCTGTTCACATATCAATGTTAATATTCAATTTTGAAATTGCCTAAATAAATTTTGTTTTGTTAATTTCAACTGTCAGATAAATATACCGTATTATTTATTATTACATATTATTATTATTATTCATAGTTTACAGTGTTCGGTATATCGAAGAAGTGTTTCGATTTAAAAATCATCGTTCGCGCGCGCTTCAATGAAAAAAAAATGGAAATCTTAAGTACCTATGTTGTATGTTGTACCGAAAGGGTTTAAAACAATAAAATTATTTAATATTTTTTTAATGATTTTAAAGCTACTTAAATGATTTTAAACGTTTTTTTTTTTGTCAAAATTATTTTAAAATTAAAAATTTTTCTAATTTTTCTTTTTCTAATTTTTTGAATTTTTTTTTTTTTTTGCAGCTGCACAAATACCCCAACGAGGCAACAGTAAGTTTTTTTTATTCATATATTTTTTTAATTTTAATTGATTTATATAATCATTTTTTTTTTTTATGTGATTTTGAAATAATGCGATACGAATTTATGTTTTAAATAAAATAATGTAAATCGCTATGAAAATCGCTTATTTTAAATAATATATGTCTGTGTTTTATACGATTTTTTTTTTTTAAAATAATAATATCCTTCCAAAATGGATTAAAATAATTTAAATTTATAACGACTATATATAAAATAATTATAATATTTAAAAATATACTCCATCTATGTTCATAATATAAATTTCTATAAAAATATTTTTCAAATACACCCAATTCTGTTTTCTTTTTTTACACGGTTTTGATTTAAAACGGTCTAGAAAAAAAAAATTCATACCGTTTTCATTCGATTTAGCACAATTAAAAAAACCTATTTGATTGAAATTTTAAAGAAAAATATTTTTATTCACCGTAATCTTTTAGAAATTTAGTTAGGGAATTCCCCTTTCTAAATTATTTCCTATGCACTTCATATCTTTTTAATATCTCGTGAAAAATTACGGTAATGATTTAAATTTTTTTGTGGTAGCTGCTGTTCCATTATAAAGTAATTTATTTTGCAAAGATAAAAGTTAAGAAAAATTTTCAATGTAAAAATTTTTCGCTACTGAAATATAACATTTTAATAAAATATTATTTCACGGCAGAATTTTGTCATTTGATTATTTTGTTTGTTTTGGTTTGGATGTTCGATTCTAAAAAAAAAAAAAAAAATTCTTTTCTTTCTCCATAAAAACCAATTTCCACAATAGTTTTCACGAGCACGTGGAAATTTTCATGTCACGACGGTACGATATCATTATTTTTTTGTTGTATTCCTTAAATTGCTGTTTCTTTACCAATATTTCTATATTTTATCGTTACAATTAAATCAAAAATTTTTTCATTACATTAATTTATTTGGATTATATTACGATATAAGAAATTATAGTTTATGAAAATTTAACAATCGGAATCTTATATCGGATTTTATATAAAAATACAAATAATAATTCGTTTCGCCAAATCATATGAAGTCGATGGAAATTTTTTTTTTCAAATTCAATTTAAATCTTTTGACATTTGAAAATACTTAAAATCGGATTTACAAAATTATGTAATATAGTCGCATAAAATTCTAACATAGTCTAACCAAATAGATACTAAAATATGGCTTCTGCATTTCTATTATAATTTTTTATTTTTATTCGCAATTTCCAAAAATAAATGAAACATTAATATTATATATATATATATATATATCATTTTTTTTTACCCTTTAACTAATTATGTGATGAGTTTATAACTTATCTTATACAAAAAAAAAGAAGAAGAGAAATTTGTTTGTTTATTAAGGAGTTTATTATATTCGTCAGTAATCCATTTTTTTGCCGTATATACTTAGACCGACGGTGGCTTAAGTGGTAGTGTGCTAAGTTGTGGTTCATTAGGTACTGGGTTCGACGACCGTCCGAGACATCGATGTTGGTCTAAGTTTACTCATCTTTAAATGAGTACCAGTAATAAAATTATAATAAAATGTAATTTAAGACTGGGAAAAATGCTAACGGCCGAGACCATTTCCTAACAACAAATGTCTCACTAATAAAACCATTAGCTTGTTGCAATTAATAGTTTCTTCACTATAAAAGAAATTTATTGTTCGGAATCCATATAAAAATTAGTAGGTCCAAATTGCAATAAAATGTTACAGAGAGACCCTTTAAGGGAGGCCCAGGCTCGTCACGAGCTGTACCGCCAAAAGAGGAGGAGGAGGATATACTTTGTGTCCAAATATAATATTTTCAATAGATTTTAAAATTTAAATTAAATTAATGCATAATATTTTAAAATATCTCAAAAGTAGGTATTTTAAAAATGTAAATTATTTTCAAATATCATATAAATGTTTTTTTGTTTTTTTTTTGTTTGTTAAATGTTGCTATAATGCAACACAACTATAAATGGGTTAAAGAAACAAAAAATAATTCTCATTTTTTTTTTTTTTTTTTGTAATAAAACAAGCTATACTCTGTGAGAAGAGTTTAACCAATTTTAATATTAATAAATTTAATAAATTGAAAAAAAATAAAAATAAATAAAATTTATTATAAATAATTTAATTACAAAAAAATAAAAAATCTTATTGATTTTATCACAAAAAAAAGTTGATAATTATCAATTAGGTTGCAATAAGAGAAAAGAGGAAATACAACCACAAGATCATATGCCACAACCGAAAAAACCACGTTTAGTTTTTACAGATCTTCAGAGGCGTACATTACAGGCAATTTTTAAGGTAAAGTAAAATTATATATAACTAATTAATATTATTATTTTTTTTTTGTTTTTTTTTTTTAGGAAACTAAACGACCATCTAAAGAAATGCAAGTAACAATTGCTAGACAATTAGGTTTAGAACCAACAACAGTTGGTAATTTTTTTATGAATGCTAGACGACGATCTATGGATAAATGGAAAGATGAATCTGATTCAAAAATGTTACATCATTCTAGTTTATCACCTGGTAATCAACATTCGTTAGATTTAGATGATGATGGTGATATGGATTTAGATTTAGGAAATGATAATGATTTTGATTTAGATGATAATGATGATGATCATGATCATAGTGATATATTGTGACATAATAGTAATTCACAAACAATAATATCTATAAATCATCATTTAAATCATCATCATCAACAGCAACAACAATTAGAAGAAGAATTACAATTGCATCATCAATTAGAACAACAACAACAGCTACAACAACAACAACAACAACAACAACAACAACAACAACAACAGCAACAGCAACAACAACAACAACAACAACATGAACAATTACAACAACAAATTGGAACAACAACTAATAATAATAATAATAATAATAATAATGAATTAAATATGGTTGATAATATAAATAATAATAATAATAGAATTAACAGTAGCACCAATAGCAATCGTAACAACAATCATGAAAATAATATTAATCGTAACAATCAGATTATCCGAAATAATATTAAAAATAATAATATAAATAAAATTAGTAATAATAATAATAATAATTGTTTAAATGATTGTAGTAATAATAATGATAATGATGATGATGATGATGATAATGATTGTTGTTGTAATGATAATAGTATTGGTGTTGGTGAAATTGAAAATATTGATGAACAGACAATATCACAATATATTATGGATGATAATGATGATGATGATGATGATAATATTGATAATGATGATCATTTAAATGATATTCATATAAATCGTAATAATGAAATCATATCACCTAACAATTTTAATAATAAAAATATGAATAATAATAATAATAATAATAATAATAATAATGATGATAATGATGAAGATGATAATGGTGATAATGATTATATTGGTGAAGATAATACAAATTTGCAGCAATACCAAAAACATTTTAATCATCGTAATATAAATAGTATTATACAAAATAATGAGAATAATAATCGATTTAATCAAAATAATAATAATAATAATAATAATAATAATCAACATTTAAATAATAATAATAGTAATAATAATATAGATTGTCATCATGAAAATTATCAAATTATTAATAATAATAATAATGATAATATAAATGAAGATATGAATAAATTAATAAATCATAATAATAATGATATTATTGATCATAATAATGATGATGATAATTTAAATAATAATATTATAAATAATACATTTGTTAATGATAATAGTAATGATGTAAACGATGATGATAATTTAGAAAATGATTTAATTGTAAATAATAATTTAATTAGTAATAATAATAATAATAATAATGTTATTGTTGGTGATGATGATGATGATGATGATGATGATAATGATAATGATGATGATGATATCAATGAAAATTATTTTATTAATAATAATATTAAAAATACTTTAATACATTCAAAAAGATATCGTCGTCACCATCATCCAAATATGATTGTTATTAATCGTAATAATAAAATTTGTAATAATAATAATAATAATAATAATAATAATAATAATAATAATAATAATAATAATAATAATAATAATAATAATAATAATAATAATAATAATATTAATAATAATGATACAATTATTATAGCAACTGTTACTACAACATCTAATACAAATATATCACAAAATCGTATTATATCATCAACATCCTCATCATCATCGTCATCATCATCATCATCGTCATCATCATCAACATCATCTTCATCTTTACCATCAACTTCAAATATGAGAAATGTAATTGTAGCACAGAGCCAAAAAAATAATGAAATACTTGTATGTCACAGCAATAATATTAATAATAATAATAATAATTATAATAATAATAATAATAATAATACTAATAATAATAATAATAATAATAATAGACAAATTAATGGTAATAATATAATTTTAAATAATAATGGTGTATCATTATATTCTGTTGAAAATTTAACACAAACTCATCAACAACACCAACAACAACAGAATTCTAAATCACTACAAAATTTTAATGTAATTCATAATAATAATAATAATAATAATAATAATAATAATAATAATAATAATAATAATAATAATAATAATAATAATAATAATAATAATAATAAGAGCAATAATAATGACACAACTAATAATGACGGAAGACATATACTAATACTGTGAAATATATCTCAGTAAAAAAAAATATTAAGTAACAAAAATCCAGAAATTTTTTTTTGAAAAAATTAATTAATTTAACCAAAAAAAAAAGAATAAAATTTTAAATTCAAAAATTCCATTTTTAAAATTATTAATTTTTTTAAAAAAAAAATAATATAAAATGACAGCATTAAAATTATAAAAATATAAAAATTCTTTAACATTCCGGGGATGTGTTATCAATAAACCCATCCACCCATCACCAATAAATTATAAATTGAAATTAATTATTATTTTTAATTATTTGTATAAATTAAATTTAAAAATAAAATGTTGTCAGTTTGGCAATAAATTACAATGTCATTATTTTAAATGACAAAATTTATATTCGAATATATATTTTTTTTTTCTGTTGGTTTTTTTCGTATATTAGGGGAGAGTCATTGAAATCATATCACTTCATAAAATTATACAATTTACTGGTTGTTCATTTATCAGTTTAAGTTTTAAACGTTTCGGAGATAATCATATTTAAACTATTCTGGAGTTTTTTTTTAAATTTTATTTGGAGTTAAAATTAATTGCAAGATTTGTTTTTAATTGTTTTTGTGTTTTTTTTTTGTACAAAATGAACAAAATATAATAAAATTATTATTTAAAACTATTAATTTACCATTAAAAAATCTTTGTTATTCAATATTTTATTGAAATAATTTTTTACTTGAACTTAAACTGATATGTATTTACCAATATTTCTATATTTTATCGTTACAATTAAATCAAAAATTTTTTCATTACATTAATTTATTTGGATTATATTACGATATAAGAAATTATAGTTTATGAAAATTTAACATTCGGGAATCCTTATATCGGCTTTTATATAAAAATACAAATAATAATTCTGTTTCGCCAAATGGATATAAAGTAGACAAAAAAAATAAATATATAATTCATTTTTATTAAATTAAATATTTCTAGACAATTAAATCGGAATACTGAACAAGTGATATGATTTAGGCAACTCTCACCTATATCAATCTAGTAAAACATATTATAAGGAATATATCGTGAAAATGTTATTTTAGACGACAATTTTATATACAACTAAAATATAACTTCGTTTTTTGTTTTCTTTGTAAAAGTTCTTTGTATACAATTTGAGAGTCAAGAGCAATTCACTCGAAAACACAAGAACAAACTTATAAATGAAAATAATTGAGGGTGAAAAAAATAAAAATAAAATTTAATTAAAACAAAGAATGAAGTTATTATTATATTTTCATAGTTTTTAATGCTGTATAAAAAAAAAAAAACAAAAAACACATATTTCTGGTAAATGTTGATCATAAATATAAAAGCTCAACATTAAAATGCAAAGAAAAGATAAGAACACAAAAAAAAAAAAAAAGAAGAAAAAAACAAAAACAAAAATCAATCAAAAATATAAAAAATTTAATGAAAAAAACAAAGATAATAAATAATTTTTTAATAAACAACCAAAACAAAAAAAAAAAAAGGTAAATTTTCAAAATAAACCAAAATAAATGAAATAAAACAAAAAAAAATACTTAATTATAATCGAAAAAAAAAGTAAACAAGAAAAAAAAACCAAAAAAAATATAAAAATAAAAATTAATAATAAATTAAATAATAATTAAAAAAAAAAAAAAAAAATATATACTGATTTGCCTTGCGGTTCAAAATCCGCCCTTATAATTATTTAAAATATAAATATATATATATTTATATATATATATATATATATATACATAAAAAAAAAAACAAATTTATAGCAAAAAAAAAAAAAAAATAAAAAACCAAAAAACAAAAAAAAAATTAAAAATAAAAACAAAAAAAAAACATAAATAAATAAAAACCAAAAAACAAAAAAAAAATTTTGAAACAAAAAAAAAATTATTATATTTTTGTTGTTTTTTTTTGTTGTTGTTTTTTTTTTTTTTTTTTTTTTGGCTAACGGGGCTGATTTTTCTCATACAATTCTTTTTCTACGGCAAATTTATTTTTATTTTCTCCCAAGTAAAATTCTCACGAATTTTTTTGAAATGGTCACGCGCGACAACAGGCAAAAAACGTAATTCTCTTTTGATTGGCAGTATATAACATGGAATTTCTTAAAAAAAAAAACGTTTTCGAGATTCAAGCACGATTTTTTTTTTTTTGTGCATCATAGCCTTATATAAGGGCTATCCGGCACGCATTATTTTCAGTACATCATATGAATTTTATAAATTTGAAATATTTCTGTTAACTCCGGTGTAACCGGTCATTTATCATAAACGATTTTGAAAAATATATTGAATTGTGTGTTTTTTTTTTTTTTTTTGCCTGTTTGAAATGGTTAATATATTGATAATTAACGGTAATTTATAATACGGCCTTTTGTTTTCCGGTTTGCGGTTTTGTAACATTACAAAACCGCAAACCGGAAAACAAAAAAAACCGTATTTAAACAATTATCAAATAAATATAAATCGCATTATGAAAGACTCAAAATAATATTGAAATGTTGAGTGAATTTTTAATTGAGATGAAAATTACTCTGAGAAATATATTGTGTGTGTGTGTGTGAGAAGAATTGTTAGAGAAGAATTGTGGCAACAAAATTTATTTTTTTTTTTTTGGTTTTTTTGCTTTGTATTTTTTTGTTTTGTGGTTCAAAAAAAAAAAAAAAAGTAATGTCAAAAAATATCGTTTTATGTCAAATATTTTTTTTTAAAAATTTTAAATTTAACTGATCATAAAAAAAAATAAATAATGAATTGACTTAAATTATATCATCCAATGTTATTAAGAGATTATTTAGAGTGTGTATTAAATTAAGGATTGTGATTTTCTTCAGTTGGCAAAGAAGAATATAGTTTACAAATGTTTTAGATGGCAAATTCGAAAAAATTATTTTAAAATTTTTATAATTTTTAATTATTGGCTACTAAAAAATAGCCTAATATAATTTTTTTTTTTTTTTATATACGAAAAGAAAAACACTGGAAAATTTTGTAATACCTGTGTTTGCTAGTCAAAATTTAATCAATTTGTATGTAAGTTTTTTTTTTTTTTCTAAATTCTAATTTTTGTACACAACAGTAAAAAGTGTACTCGGAAAGTTTGTTTTTTTTTGGAAAAAAAAACAAATAATTGTGGTGATATAATTTAGGTGCAAATAAGATAAAAAATAATAAAACCAAAAAATTAAATAATAAAAATGTATCTTTATTTTCTAGTCAAAAAAAAAACTACAAAAAATTGCAAAATAAGAAAATATTTAAAAATCAAAAATATTATATTTTTTTTTTACCTGAATTTTTATAAAAACAAAAACCAAGCCATTTAAAAAATAAGACAATTTTTCATTTTCTTGTTTTGTTTTTTAATTTAATTTAATTTAATTTAATTTAATTTAATTTAATTTAATTTAATTTAATTTAATTTAATTTAATTTAATTTAATTTAATTTAACTTAATTTAATTTAATTTAATTTAATTTAATTTAATTTAATTTAATTTAATTTAATGTATTTTTTTTTGTTTGTTTGTGTATGCCTGTGTTTTGTGTGTGTGTGTGTGTGTGTGCGTGTGTGTGTGCCAGAAAAACTTTAAAAAATAAGAAAAATCAGTCCATAAAAACAAAAAACAAAAACCAAAAATAATAAAATTTTAATTTTTTTTTTTATTTATTGTTATTTAAAATATAAAAACAAATAACAACAAACAAAACATTATTAATAAGAACATTCCAACATAATTTTATCTAGTCATCATTTCTAATATTCCAGTATTTATTTTATAACCATAAAAGTTACTATAAAAAAAATTTCATAAATCTGTTTTATTTTATAATTTATTTTATTTTTAATTACAATAAAATAATATTTTTGTAACCATTTCGAATCTACATTTGACAACAACTTATAGAATGGGATAATCTGTCAGAATCTTTATTAATTGACATTATTATGCAATTATTTAAATATTTTCCGTTTCTCACTTCTAGTGGGACATTTTATTGTTCCTATTTGTCCCAAAAAAAAAAGGTTTAATAAAAAATTTTTTTTTTTTTTTGTAACTTAAATTAATTTTAATACGACATTCCAAACAAAAAAAAAACATAACAAATGAAATAAAAGTTAAAATAATTTTTGTAAATTTAATAAATTAAAAAAAAAAAACAACAATAAATAAACCGCATTTGGTTTTTTTTTTGTACAAAAAAAAAAAAAAGAACCGCATTTGTTTTACACCAAAAAATCGACAAATTTTTATTTGCGGTTTTATTTTTTTTTATTATTATTATTATTATTATTATAATTTTTTTAAATCTTAAAACATAAGATTTATATATTTGATTCTCGTTTCTATGAAAAAAAAAAAATTATTTCAACATAAAAATCCAAACCCTATGTTTTGTAAAATTTAATTTATTCATTTTTGTGTTTGTTTTGGTGGCTTGGCTTGTCAAATGTGGCAAAAAAAAAATAAAAAAATTAGCCACAGTTAAAATTAATTTTTTAAAATTTAATACTAATTATTAATAGCTTTTTCTGTTTTTATGTAAATAATAAATAAAAATATGTACAAAACACATAAAAAAAAAGAGTTTAAATACAAAAAAAACTTACTAATAATAATAATAATAATAAAAAAAAACATAATATTATTTATAAATCAACTTTTAATTTAATTTTATTTTTATTTAATTAATTAAATTAATTAATATTTATTGTGTATTTGTATATGAGAGACCAAAAAATAAATAAATATAAAATAAAAAAAAAATTATAATTTCTAGTCAAACAAAAAATTTAAAAATTATAAAATAGTTAATTATTTTTTTTTTTTTGTTTTGATTTCTTAATTTAGATTTTAATTTTTTTTTTTTTTTTTGGTTCAGTTTCTTTAACGAAAAACCTCAAATAATTAATTAAAAAAAAAAAAAAAATTAAATTATAAAAATGAGATAAATAAATAAATAATAAATAAAAATAAAAAAAGTTTGCTTGCAAATCAGAGAAAAAAAATATATAAAACAAAAAATTAACTAAATATAATATAATTTTATCAAAATTTATAAAAGAACACAGATTATAGCCATGGCTTAAATATGTTTGTTTTTTCTTTTTTTTTTTGTAAATTATATAAATATATATATATAAAAAAAAAAAGATAAGAAAAGTAAGCAAAAATGTAAGAAAAAATATATTGCAATTAAATATATATATATATTTAATGTATCTGTATATATATATATATATATATATATATATATATATATATATATATATATATATATATATATATATATATATATATATATATATATATATATATATATATATAGATACATATATATAGATACATACATATATATATATATATTGAAACAGTATAAATAATATATAGCTATAAATAATAAGAGACTTTTTTTTGTAGTTTGTTTGATTTGCACATTGCACCTTAAAAATGACAAAAAAAAAAAAAAATTAAAAAATTATTAATAAACAAACAAAAAACCAAATATTACAACAAAAAAAAAAACAAAAAAAATAAAACATAAAAAATACAAAAAACAAAAACGAATAAAAATAAAGAACAAAAAAAAAATATAGAAAATATTATAAGTGTTTTAATTTTTTAACAATTTCTCAGAACTACTACAAATTTTGTCTTGGTATAAGGGGATGATTAAAAATTCAATTTTATGATGGTGAGTATATATATAATTATTATACCCACATATACGGTATCTACGTGTTCGAAATTTAATTTCCAGTTCATTACCAAAGACCTTTTTCAAAAATATTTAAAACTGCCCGAGAAATTTCACAAAAAAATAAGGTTTGTCAAAATCCCATGATTTTTCCCAAAAAAATTAAAAAAGTTTAAAACAAAAGCAATGCCCACATATTTGGTATCTACGTGTTCGAAATTTAATTTCCAGTTCATTACCGAAGACCTTTTTCAAAAATATTTAAAACTGCCCGAAAAATTTCACAAAAACATAAGGTTTGTCAAAATCCATACCAACCATCATGATTTTTCCGAAAAAAATTAAAAAAGTTTAAAACAAAAGCAATCTAGTTTAAAACAAAAGCAAACAAAAGCAATTTAATTTCCAGTTCATTACCGAAGACCTTTTTCAAAAATATTTAAAACTGCCCGAGGAATTTCACAAAAACATTAGGTTTGTTAAAATCCATACCAACCATCATGATTTTTCCGAAAAAAATTAAAAAAGTTTAAAACAAAAGCAATCCCCACATATTTGGTATCTACGTGTTCGAAATATAATTTCCAGTTCATTACCGAAGACCTTTTTCAAAAATATTTAAAACTGCCCGAGAAATTTCACAAAAACATAAGGTTTGTCAAAATCCATACCAACCATCATGATTTTTCCGAAAAAAATTAAAAAAGTTTAAAACAAAAGCAATCCCCACATATTTGGTATCTACGTGTTCGAAATTTAATTTCCAGTTCATTACCGAAGACCTTTTTCAAAAATATTTAAAACTGCTCGAGAAATTTCACAAAAACATAAGGTTTGTCAAAATCCATACCAAAAACCATCATGATTTTTCCGAAAAAAATTAAAAAAGT
This sequence comes from Empis livida, assembly GCA_963932195.1. Classification (NCBI taxonomy): domain Eukaryota; kingdom Metazoa; phylum Arthropoda; class Insecta; order Diptera; family Empididae; genus Empis; species Empis livida. The sequence goes on from CAWVQG010000042.1 coordinate 36,063, forward strand.
AAAAAAAAAGCAATCCCCACATATTTGGTATCTACGTGTTCGAAATTTAATTTCCAGTTCATTACCGAAGACCTTTTTCAAAAATATTTAAAACTGCCCGAGAAATTTCACAAAAACATAAGGTTTGTCAAAATCTATACCAACCATCATGATTTTTCCGAAAAAAATTACAAAAGTTTAAAACAAAAGCAATCCCCACATATTTGGTATCTACGTGTTCGAAATTTAATTTCCAGTTCATTACCGAAGACCTTTTTCAAAAATATTTAAAACTGCCCGAGAAATTTCACAAAAACATAAGGTTTGTCAAAATTCATACCAACCATCATGATTTTTCCGAAAAAAATTAAAAAAGTTTAAAACAAAAGCAATCGCCACATATTTGGTATCTACGTGTTCGAAATTTAATTTCCAGTTCATTACCGAAGACCTTTTTCAAAAATATTTAAAACTGCCCGAGAAATTTCACAAAAACATAAGGTTTGTCAAAATCCATACCAAAAACCATCATGATTTTTCCGAAAAAAATTAAAAAAGTAAAAAAAAAGCAATCCCCACATATTTGGTATCTACGTGTTCGAAATTTAATTTCCAGTTCATTACCGAAGACCTTTTTCAAAAATATTTAAAACTGCCCGAGAAATTTCACAAAAACATAAGGTTTGTCAAAATCCATACCAACCATCATGATTTTTCCGAAAAAAATTAAAAAAGTTTAAAACAAAAGCAATCCCCACATATTTGGTATCTACGTGTTCGAAATTTAATTTCCAGTTCATTACCGAAGACCTTTTCCAGAAATATTTAAAACTGCCCGAGAAATTTCACAAAAACATAAGGTTTGTCAAAACTCATACCAACCATCATGATTTTTCCATAAAAAATTAAAAAAGTTTAAAACAAAAGCAATCCTCACATATTTGGTATCTACGTGTTCGAAATTTAATTTCCAGTTCATTACCGAAGACCTTTTTCAAAAATATTTAAAACTGCCCGAGAAATTTCACAAACACATAGTGTTTGTCAAAATCCATACCAACCATCATGATTTTTCCGAAAAAAATTATAAAAGTTTAAAACAAAAGCAATCTAGTTTAAAACAAAAGCAAACAAAAGCAATTTAATTTCCAGTTCATTACCGAAGACCTTTTTCAAAAATATTTAAAACTGCCCGAGGAATTTCACAAAAACATTAGGTTTGTTAAAATCCATACCAACCATCATGATTTTTCCGAAAAAAATTAAAAAAGTTTAAAACAAAAGCAATCCCCACATATTTGGTATCTACGTGTTCGAAATATAATTTCCAGTTCATTACCGAAGACCTTTTTCAAAAATATTTAAAACTGCCCGAGAAATTTCACAAAAACATAAGGTTTGTCAAAATCTATACCAACCATCATGATTTTTCCGAAAAAAATTACAAAAGTTTAAAACAAAAGCAATCCCCACATATTTGGTATCTACGTGTTCGAAATTTAATTTCCAGTTCATTACCGAAGACCTTTTTCAAAAATATTTAAAACTGCCCGAGAGATTTCACAAAAACATAAGGTTTGTCAAAATCCATACCAACCATCATGATTTTTCCGAAAAAAATTAAAAAAGTTTAAAACAAAAGCAATCCCCACATATTTGGTACCTACGTGTTCGAAATTTAATTTCCAGTTCATTACCGAAGACCTTTTTCAAAAATATTTAAAACTGCCCGAGAAATTTCACAAAAACATAAGGTTTGTCAAAACCCATACCAACCATCATGATTTTTCCGAAAAAAATTAAAAAAGTTTAAAACAAAATCAATCCCCACATATTTGGTATCTACGTGTTCGAAATTTAATTTCCAGTTCATTACCGAAGACCTTTTTCAAAAATATTTAAAACTGCCCGAGAAATTTCACAAAAACATAAGGTTTGTCAAAATCCATACCAACCATCATGATTTTTCCGAAAAAAATTAAAAAAGTTTAAAACAAAAGCAATCCCCACATATTTGGTATCTACGTGTTCGAAATTTAATTTCCAGTTCATTACCGAAGACCTTTTTCAGAAATATTTAAAACTGCCCGAGAAATTTCACAAAACCATAAGGTTTGTCAAAATCCATACCAACCATCATGATTTTTCCGAAAAAAATTAAAAAAGTTTAAAACAAAAGCAATCCCCACATATTTGGTATCTACGTGTTCGAAATTTAATTTCCAGTTCATTACCGAAGACCTTTATCAAAAATATTTAAAACTGCCCGAGAAATTTCACAAAAACATAAGGTTTGTCAGAATCAATATCAACCATCATGATTTTTCCGAAAAAAATTAAAAAAGTTTAAAACAAAAGCAATCCCCACATATTTGGTATCTACGTGTTCGAAATTTAATTTCCAGTTCATTACCGACGACCTTTTTCAAAAATATTTAAAACTGCCTGAGAAATTTCACAAAAACATAAGGTTTGTCAAAACCCATACCAACCATGATGATTTTTCCCAAAAAAATTAAAAAACTTTAAAACAAAAGCAATCCCTACATATTTGGTATCTACGTGTTCGAAATTTCATTTCCAGTTCATTACCGAAGACCTTTTTCAAAAATATTTAAAACTGCCCGAGAAATTTCACAAAAACATAAGGTTTCTCAAAATCCATACCAACCATGATGATTTTTCCCAAAAAAATTAAAAAAGTTTAAAACAAAAGCAATCCCCACATATTTGGTATCTACGTGTTCGAAATTTAATTTCCAGTTCATTACCGAAGACCTTTTTCAAAAATATTTAAAACTGCCCGTGAAATTTCACAAAAACATAAGGTTTGTCAAAATCCATACCAACCATGATGATTTTTCCCAAAAAAATTAAAAAAGTTTAAAACAAAAGCAATCGCCACATATTTGGTATCTACGTGTTCGAAATTTAATTTCCAGTTCATTACCGAAGACCTTTTTCAAAAATATTTAAAACTGCCCGAGAAATTTCACAAAAACATAAGGTTTGTCAAAATCCATACCAACTATGATGATTTTTCCCAAAAAAATTAAAAAAGTTTAAAACAAAAGCAATCGCCACATATTTGGTTTCTACGTGTTCGAAATTTAATTTCCAGTTCATTACCGAAGACCTTTTTCAAAAATATTTAAAACTGCCCGAGAAATTTCACAAAAACATAAGGTTTGTCAAAATCCATACCAACCATCATGATTTTTCCCAAAAAAATTAAAAAACTTTAAAACAAAAGCAATCCCTACATATTTGCTATCTACGTGTCCGAAATTTCATTTCCAGTTCATTACCGAAGACCTTTTTCAAAAATATTTAAAACTGCCCGAGAAATTTCACAAAAACATAAGGTTTGTCAAAATCCATACCAACCATGATGATTTTTCCCAAAAAAATTAAAAAAGTTTAAAACAAAAGCAATCGCCACATATTTGGTAACTTCGTGTTGGAAATTTAATTTCCAGTTCATTACCGAAGACCTTTTTCAAAAATATTTAAAACTGCCCGAGAAATTTCACAAAAACATAAGGTTTGTCAAAATCCATACCAACCATCATGATTTTTCCGAAAAAATTTAAAAAAGTTTAAAACAAAAGCAATCCCCACATATTTGGTATCTACGTGTTCGAAATTTAATTTCCAGTTCATTACCGAAGACCTTTTCCAGAAATATTTAAAACTGCACGAGAAATTTCACAAAAACATAAGGTTTGTCAAAACTCATACCAACCATCATGATTTTTCCGACAAAAATTAAAAAAGTTTAAAACAAAAGCAATCCCCACATATTTGGTATCTACGTGTTCGAAATTTAATTTCCAGTTCATTACCGAAGACCTTTTCCAGAAATATTTAAAACTGCCCGAGAAATTTCACAAAAACATAAGGTTTGTCAAAATCCATACCAACCATCATGATTTTTCCGAAAAAAATTAAAAAAGTTTAAAACAAAAGCAATCTAGTTTAAAACAAAAGCAAACAAAAGCAATTTAATTTCCAGTTCATTACCGAAGACCTTTTTCAAAAATATTTAAAACTGCCCGAGAAATTTCACAAAAACATAAGGTTTGTCAAAATCCATACCAACCATCATGATTTTTCCGAAAAAAATTAAAAAAGTTTAAAACAAAAGCAATCCCCACATATTTGGTATCTACGGGGTATCTACGTGTTCGAAATTTAATTTCCAGTTCATTACCGAAGACCTTTTTCAAAAATATTTAAAACTGCCCGAGAAATTTCACAAAAACATAAGGTTTGTCAAAATCCATACCAACCATCATGATTTTTCCGAAAAAATTTAAAAAAGTTTAAAACAAAAGCAATCCCCACATATTTGGTATCTACGTGTTCGAAATTTAATTTCCAGTTTATTACCGAAGACCTTTTCCAGAAATATTTAAAACTGCACGAGAAATTTCACAAAAACATAAGGTTTGTCAAAACTCATACCAACCATCATGATTTTTCCGACAAAAATTAAAAAAGTTTAAAACAAAAGCAATCCCCACATATTTGGTATCTACGTGTTCGAAATTTAATTTCCAGTTCATTACCGAAGAGCTTTGCAAAAATATTTAAAACTGCCTGAGAAATTTCACAAAAACATAAGGTTTGTCAAAATCCATACCAACCATCATGATTTTTCCGAAAAAAATTAAAAAAGTTTAAAACAAAAGCAATCTAGTTTAAAACAAAAGCAAACAAAAGCAATTTAATTTCCAGTTCATTACCGAAGACCGTTTTCAAAAATATTTAAAACTGCCCGAGGAATTTCACAAAAACATTAGGTTTGTCAAAATCCATACCAACCATCATGATTTTTCCGAAAAAAATTAAAAAAGTTTAAAACAAAAGCAATCCCCACATATTTGGTATCTACGTGTTCGAAATTTAATTTCCAGTTCATTACCGAAGACCTTTTTCAGAAATATTTAAAACTGCCCGAGAAATTTCACAAAAACATAAGGTTTGTCAAAACCCATACCAACCATGATGATTTTTCCGAAAAAAATTAAAAAAGTTTAAAACAAAAGCAATCAACACATATTTGGTATCTACGTGTTCGAAATTTAATTTCCAATTCATTACCGAAGACCCTTTTCAAAAATATTTAAAACTGCCCGAGAAATTTCACAAAAACATAAGGTTTGTCAAAATCCATACCAACCATCCTGATTTTTCCGAAAAAAATTAAAAAAGTTTAAAACAAAAGCAATCCCCACATATTTGGTATCTACGTGTTCGAAATTTAATTTCCAGTTCATTACCGAAGACCTTTTTCAAAAATATTTAAAACTGCCCGAGAAATTTCACAAAAACATAAGGTTCGTCAAAATCCATACCAACCATCATGATTTTTCCGAAAAAAATTAAAAAAGTAAAAAAAAAGCAATCCCCACATATTTGGTATCTACGTGTTCGAAATTTAATTTCCAGTTCATTACCGAAGACCTTTTTCAAAAATATTTAAAACTGCCCGAGGAATTTCACAAAAAGGTTTGTCAAAATCCATACCAACCATCATGATTTTTCCGAAAAAAATTAAAAAAGTTTAAAACAAAAGCAATCCCCACATATTTGGTATCTACGTGTTCGAAATTTAATTTCCAGTTCATTACCGAAGACCTTTTTCAAAAATATTTAAAACTGCCCGAGAAATTTCACAAAAACATAAGGTTTGTCAAAATCTATACCAACCATCATGATTTTTCCCAAAAAAATTAAAAAAGTTTAAAACAAAAGCAATCCCCACATATTTGGTATCTACGTGTTCGAAATTTAATTTCCAGTTCATTACCGAAGACCTTTTTCAAAAATATTTAAAACTGCCCGAGAGATTTCACAAAAACATAAGGTTTGTCAAAATCCATACCAACCATCATGATTTTTCCGAAAAAAATTAAAAAAGTTTAAAACAAAAGCAATCCCCACATATTTGGTACCTACGTGTTCGAAATTTAATTTCCAGTTCATTACCGAAGACCTTTTTCAGAAATATTTAAAACTGCCCGAGAAATTTCACAAAAACATAAGGTTTGTCAAAATCCATACCAACCATCATGATTTTTCCGAAAAAAATTAAAAAAGTTTAAAACAAAAGCAATCCCCACATATTTGGTATCTACGTGTTCGAAATTTAATTTCCAGTTCATTACCGAAGACCTTTTTCAAAAATATTTAAAACTGCCCGAGAAATTTCACAAAAACATAAGGTTTGTCAAAATCCATACCAACCATCATGATTTTTCCGAAAAAAATAAAAAAAGTTTAAAACAAAAGCAGTCCCCACATATTTGGTATCTACGTGTTCGAAATTTAATTTCCAGTTCATTACCGAAGACCTTTTTCAAAAATATTTAGAACTGCCCGAGAAGTTTCACAAAAACATAGTGTTTGTCAAAATCCATACCAACCATCATGATTTTTCCGAAAAAAATTAAAAAAGTTTAAAACAAAAGCAATCCCCACATATTTGGTATCAACGTGTTCGAAATTTAATTTCCAGTTCATTACCGAAGACCTTTTTCAAAAATATTTAAAACTGCACCAGAAATTTCACAAAAACATAAGGTTTGTCAAAATCCAAACCAACCATCATGATTTTTCCGAAAAAAATTAAAAAAGTTTAAAACAAAAGCAATCCCCACATATTTGGTATCTACGTGTTCGAAATTTAATTTCCAGTTCATTACCGAAGACCTTTTTCAAAAATATTTAAAACTGCCCGAGAAATTTCACAAAAACATAAGGTTTGTCAAAATCCATACCAACCATCATGATTTTTCCGAAAAAAATTAAAAAAGTTTAAAACAAAAGCAATCCCCACATATTTGGTATCTACGTGTTCGAAATTTAATTTCCAGTTCATTACCGAAGACCTTTTTCAAAAATATTTAAAACTGCCCGAGAAATTTCACAAAAACATAAGGTTTGTCAATATCCATACCAACCATCATGATTTTTCCCAAAAAAATTAAAAAAGTTTAAAACAAAACCAATCCCCACATATTTGGTATCTACGTGTTCGAAATTTAATTTCCAGTTCATTACCGATGACCTTTTTCAAAAATATTTAAAACTGCCCGAGAAATTTCACAAAAACATCAGGTTTGTCAAAATCCATACCAACCATCATGATTTGTCCGAAAAAAATTAAAAAAGTTTAAAACAAAAGCAATCCCCACATATTTGGTATCTACGTGTTCGAAATTTAATTTCCAGTTTATTACCGAAGACTTTTTTAAAAATATTTAAAACTGCCCGAGAAATTTCACAAAAACATAAGGTTTGTCAAAATCCATACCAACCATCATGATTTTTCCGAAAAAAATTAAAAAAGTTTAAAACAATAACAATTCCCACATATTTGGTATCTACGTGTTCGAAATTTAATTTCCAGTTCATTACCGATGACCTTTTTCAAATATAATTAAAACTGCCCGAGAAATTTCACAAAAACATAGTGTTTGTCAAAATCCATACCAACCATCATGATTTTTCCGAAAAAAATTAAAAAAGTTTAAAACAAAAGCAATCCCCACATATTTGGTATCTACGAGTTCGAAATTTAATTTCCAGTTCATTACCGAAGACCTTTTTCAAAAATATTTAAAACTGCACGAGAAATTTCACAAAAACATAAGGTTTGTCAAAATCCATACCAACCATCATGATTTTTCCGAAAAAAATTAAAAAAGTTTAAAACAAAAGCAATCCCCACATATTTGGTATCTACGTTTTCGAAATTTAATTTCCAGTTCATTACCGAAGACCTTTTTCAAAAATATTTAAAACTGCCCGAGAAATTTCACAAAAACATAGTGTTTGTCAAAATCCATACCAACCATCATGATTTTTCCGAAAAAAATTAAAAAAGTTTAAAACAAAAGCAATCCCCACATATTTGGTATCTACGTGTTCGAAATTTAATTTCCAGTTCATTACCGAAGACCTTTTTCAAAAATAATTAAAACTGCCCGAGAAATTTCACAAAAACATAGTGTTTGTCAAAATCCATACCAACCATCATGATTTTTCCGAAAAAAACTAAAAAAGTTTAAAACAAAAGCAATCCCCACATATTTGGTATCTACGTGTTCGAAATTTAATTTCCAGTTCATTACCGAAGACCTTTTTCAAAAATATTTAAAACTGCCCGAGAAATTTCACAAAAATATAGTGTTTGTCAAAATCCATACCAACCATCATGATTTTTCCGAAAAAAATTAAAAAAGTTTAAAACAAAAGCAATCCCCACATATTTGGTATCTACGTGTTCGAAATTTAATTTCCAGTTCATTACCGAAGACCTTTTTCAAAAATAATTAAAACTGCCCGAGAAATTTCACAAAAACATAGTGTTTGTCAAAATCCATACCAACCATCATGATTTTTCCGAAAAAAACTAAAAAAGTTTAAAACAAAAGCAATCCCCACATATTTGGTATCTAGGTATTCGAAATTTAATTTCCAGTTCATTACCGAAGACCATTTTCAAAAATATTTAAAACTGCCCGAGAAATTTCACAAAAACATAAGGTTTGTCAAAATCCATACCAACCATCATGATTTTTCCGAAAAAAATTAAAAAAGTTTAAAACAAAAGCAATCCCCACATATTTCGTATCTACGTGTTCGAAATTTAATTTCCAGTTCATTACCGAAGACTTTTTTCAAAAATAATTAAAACTGCCCGAGAAATTTCACAAAAACATAGTGTTTGTCAAAATCCATACCAACCATCATGATTTTTCCGAAAAAAATTAAAAAAGTTTAAAACAAAAGCAATCCCCACATATTTGGTATCTACGTGTTCGAAATTTAATTTCCAGTTCATTACCGAAGACCTTTTCCAAAAATATTTAAAACTGCGCGAGAAATTTCACAAAAACATAAGGTTTGTCAAAATCCATACCAACCATCATGATTTTTCCGAAAAAAATTAAAAAAGTTTAAAACAAAAGCAATCCCCACATATTTGGTATCTACGTTTTCGAAATTTAATTTCCAGTTCATTACCGAAGACCTTTTTCGGAAATATTTAAAACTGCCCGAGAAATTTCATAAAAACATCAGGTTTGTCAAAATCCATACCAACCATCATGATTTTTCCGAAAAAAATTAAAAAAGTTTAAAACAAAAGCAATCCCCACATATTTGGTATCTACGTGTTCGAAATTTAATTTCCAGTTCATTACCGAAGACCTTTTTCAAAAATATTTAAAACTGCCCGAGAAATTTCACAAAAACATAAGGTTTGTCAAAATCCATACCAACCATGATGATTTTTCCCAAAAAAATTAAAAAAGTTTAAAACAAAAGCAATCCCCACATATTTGGTATCTACGTGTTCGAAATTTAATTTCCAGTTCATTACCGAAGACCTTTTTCAAAAATATTTAAAACTGCCCGAGAAATTTCACAAAAACATAAGGTTTGTCAAAATCCATACCAACCATCATGATTTTTCCGAAAAAAATTAAAAAAGTTTAAAACAAAAGCAATCCCCACATATTTGGTATCTACGTGTTCGAAATTTAATTTCCAGTTCATTACCGAAGACCTTTTTCCAAAATATTTAAAACTGCCCGAGAAATTTCACAAAAACATAAGGTTTGTCAAAATCCATACCAACCATGATGATTTTTCCGAAAAAAATTAAAAAAGTTTAAAACAAAAGCAATCCCCACATATTTGGTATCTACGTGTTCGAAATTTAATTTCCAGTTCATACCGAAGACCTTTTTCAAAAATATATAAAACTGCCCGAGAAATTTCACAAAAACATAAGGTTTGTCAAAATCCATACCAACCAGCATGATTTTTCCGAAAAAAATTAAAAAAGTTTAAAACAAAAGCAATCCCCACATATTTGGTATCTACGTGTTCGAAATTTAATTTCCAGTTCATTACCGATGACATTTTTCAAAAATATTTAAAACTGCCCGAGAAATTTCACAAAAACATAAGGTTTGTCAAAATCCATACCAACCATCATGATTTTTCCGAAAAAAATTAAAAAAGTTTAAAACAAAAGCAATCCCCACATATTTGGTATCTACGTGTTCGAAATTTATTTTCCAGTTCATTACCGAAGACCTTTTTAAAAATATTTAAAACTGCCCGAGAAATTTCACAAAAACATAAGGTTGGTCAAAATCCATACCAACCATCATGATTTTTCCGAAAAAAATTAAAAAAGTTTAAAACAATAACAATCCCCACATATTTGGTATCTACGTGTTCGAAATTTAATTTCCAGTTCATTACCGAAGACCTTTTTCAAAAATATTTAAAACTGCCCGAGAAATTTCACAAAAACATAAGGTTTGTCAAAATCCATAACAACCATCATGATTTTTCCGAAAAAAATTAAAAAAGTTTAAAACAAAAGCAATCCCCACATATTTGGTATCTACGTGTTCGAAATTTAATTTCCAGTTCATTACCGAAGACCTTTTTCAAAAATATTTAAAACTGCCCGAGAAATTTCACAAAAACATAGTGTTTGTCAAAATCCATACCAACCATCATGATTTTTCCGAAAAAAATTAAAAAAGTTTAAAACAAAAGCAATCTCCACATATTTGGTATCTACGTGTTCGAAATTTAATTTCCAGTTCATTACCGAAGACTTTTTTCAAAAATATTTAAAACTGCCCGAGAAATTTCACAAAAACATAAGGTTTGTCAAAATCCATACCAACCATCATGATTTTTCCCAAAAAAATTAAAAAAGTTTAAAACAAAAGCAATCCCCACATATTTGGTATCTACGTGTTCGAAATTTAATTTCCAGTTCATACCGAAGACCTTTTTCAAAAATATTTAAAACTGCCCGAGAAATTTCACAAAAACATAAGGTTTGTCAAAATCCATACCAACCATCATGATTTTTCCGAAAAAAATTAAAAAAGTTTAAAACAAAAGCAATCCCCACATATTTGGTATCTACGTATTCGAAATTTAATTTCCAGTTCATTACCGAAGACCTTTTTCAAAAATATTTAAAACTGCCCGAGAAATTTCACAAAAACATAAGCTTTGTCAAAATCCATACCAACCATCATGATTTTTCCGAAAAAAATTAAAAAAGTTTAAAACAAAAGCAATTTCCAGTTCATTACCGAAGATCTTTTTCAAAAATATTTAAAACTGCCCTTATTTAAAACTGAAATTTCACAAAAACATAAGGTTTGTCAAAATCAATACCAACCATCATGATTTTTCCGAAAAAAATTAAAAAAGTTTAAAACAAAAGCAATCCCCACATATTTGGTATCTACGTGTTCGAAATTTAATTTCCAGTTCATTACCGAAGACTTTTTTCAAAAATATTTAAAACTGCCCGAGAAATTTCACAAAAACATAAGGTTTGTCAAAATCCATACCAACCATCATGATTTTTCCGAAAAAAATTAAAAAAGTTTAAAACAAAAGCAATCCCCACATATTTGGTATGTACGTGTTCGAAATTTAATTTCCAGTTCATTACCGAAGACCTTTTCAAAAATATTGAAAACTGCCCGAGAAATTTCACAAAAACATAAGGTTTGTCAAAATCCATACCAACCATCATGATTTTTCGAAAAATATTAAAAAAGTTTAAAACAAAAGCAATCCCCACATATTTGGTATCTACGTGTTCGAAATTTAATTTCCAGTTCATTACCAAAGACCTTTTTCAAAAATATTTAAAACTACCCGAGGAATTTCACAAAAACATAAGGTTTGTCAAAATCCATACCAACCACCATGATTTTTCCGAAAAAAATTAAAAAAGTTTAACAAAAGCAATCCCCACATATTTGGTATGTACGTGTTCGAAATTTAATTTCCAGTTCATTACCGAAGACCTTTTCAAAAATATTGAAAACTGCCCGAGAAATTTCACAAAAACATAAGGTTTGTCAAAATCCATACCAACCATCATGATTTTTCCGAAAAATATTAAAAAAGTTTAAAACAAAAGCAATCCCCACATATTTGGTATCTACGAGTTCGAAATTTAATTTCCAGGTCATTACCGAAGACCTTTTTCAAAAATATTTAAAACTACCCGAGAAATTTCACAAAAACATAAGGTTTGTCAAAATCCATACCAACCATCATGATTTTTCCGAAAAAAATTAAAAAAGTTTAAAACAAAAGCAATCCCCACATATTTGGTATGTACGTGTTCGAAATTTAATTTCCAGTTCATTACCGAAGACCTTTTCAAAAATATTGAAAACTGCCCGAGAAATTTCACAAAAACATAAGGTTTGTCAAAATCCATACCAACCATCATGATTTTTCCGAAAAATATTAAAAGTTTAAAACAAAAGCAATCCCCACATATTTGGTATCTACGAGTTCGAAATTTAATTTCCAGTTCATTACCGAAGACCTTTTTGAAAAATATTTAAAACTGCCCGAGAAATTTCACAAAAACATAAGGTTTGTCAAAATCCATACCAACCATCATGATTTTTCCGAAAAAAATTAAAAAAGTTTAAAACAAAAGTAATCCCCACATATTTGGTATCTACGTGTTCGAAATTTAATTTCCAGTTCATTACCGATGACCTTTTTCAAAAATATTTAAAACTGCCCGAGAAATTTCACAAAAACATCAGGTTTGTCAAAATCCATACCAACCATCATGATTTTTCCGAAAAAAATTAAAAAAGTTTAAAACAAAAGCAATCCCCACATATTTGGTATCTACGTGTTCGAAATTTATTTTCCAGTTCATTACCGAAGACCTTTTTAAAAATATTTAAAACTGCCCGAGAAATTTCACAAAAAAATAAGGTTTGTCAAAATCCATACCAACCATCATGATTTTTCCGAAAAAAATTAAAAAAGTCTAAAACAAAAGCAATCCCCACATATTTGGTATGTACGTGTTCGAAATTTAATTTCCAGTCCATACCGAAGACCTTTTTCAAAAATATATAAAACTGCCCGAGAAATTTCACAAAAACATAAGGTTTGTCAAAATCCATACCAACCATCATGATTTTTCCGAAAAAAATTAAAAAAGTTTAAAACAAAAGCAATCCCTACATATTTGGTATCTACGTGTTCGAAATTTAATTTCCAGTTCATTACCGATGACCTTTTTCAAAAATATTTAAAACTGCCCGAGAAATTTCACAAAAACATAAGGTTTGTCAAAATCCATACCAACCATCATGATTTTTCCGAAAAAAATTAAAAAAGTTTAAAACAAAAGCAATCCCCACATATTTGGTATCTACGTGTTCGAAATTTATTTTCCAGTTCATTACCGAAGACCTTTTCAAAAATATTTAAAACTGCCCGAGAAATTTCACAAAAACATAAGGTTGGTCAAAATCCATACCAACCATCATGATTTTTCCGAAAAAAATTAAAAAAGTTTAAAACAATAACAATCCCCACATATTTGGTATCTACGTGTTCGAAATTTAATTTCCAGTTCATTACCGAAGACCTTTTTCAAAAATATTTAAAACTGCCCGAGAAATTTCACAAAAACATAAGGTTTGTCAAAATCCATACCAACCATCATGATTTTTCCGAAAAAAATTAAAAAAGTTTAAAACAAAAGCAATCCCCACATATTTGGTATCTACGTGTTCGAAATTTAATTTCCAGTTCATTACCGAAGACCTTTTTCAAAAATATTTAAAACTGCCCGAGAAATTTCACAAAAACATAGTGTTTGTAAAAATCCATACCAACCATCATGATTTTTCCGAAAAAAATTAAAAAAGTTTAAAACAAAAGCAATCTCCACATATTTGGTATCTACGTGTTCGAAATTTAATTTCCAGTTCATTACCGAAGACTTTTTTCAAAAATATTTAAAACTGCCCGAGAAATTTCACAAAAACATAAGGTTTGTCAAAATCCATACCAACCATCATGATTTTTCCGAAAAAAATTAAAAAAGTTTAAAACAAAAGCAATCCCCACATATTTGGTATCTACGTGTTCGAAATTTAATTTCCAGTTCATACCGAAGACCTTTTTCAAAAATATTTAAAACTGCCCGAGAAATTTCACAAAAACATAAGGTTTGTCAAAATCCATACCAACCATCATGATTTTTCCGAAAAAAATTAAAAAAGTTTAAAACAAAAGCAATCCCCACATATTTGGTATCTACGTGTTCGAAATTTAATTTCCAGTTCATTACCGAAGACCTTTTTCAAAAATATTTAAAACTGCCCGAGAAATTTCACAAAAACATAAGGTTTGTCAAAATCCATACCAACCATCATGATTTTTCCGAAAAAAATTAAAAAAGTTTAAAACAAAAGCAATTTCCAGTTCATTACCGAAGATCTTTTTCAAAAATATTTAAAACTGCCCTTATTTAAAACTGAAATTTCACAAAAACATAAGGTTTGTCAAAATCAATACCAACCATCATGATTTTTCCGAAAAAAATTAAAAAAGTTTAAAACAAAAGCAATCCCCACATATTTGGTATCTACGTGTTCGAAATTTAATTTCCAGTTCATTACCGAAGACTTTTTTCAAAAATATTTAAAACTGCCCGAGAAATTTCACAAAAACATAAGGTTTGTCAAAATCCATACCAACCATCATGATTTTTCCGAAAAAAATTAAAAAAGTTTAAAACAAAAGCAATCCCCACATATTTGGTATGTACGTGTTCGAAATTTAATTTCCAGTTCATTACCGAAGACCTTTTCAAAAATATTGAAAACTGCCCGAGAAATTTCACAAAAACATAAGGTTTGTCAAAATCCATACCAACCATCATGATTTTTCGAAAAATATTAAAAAAGTTTAAAACAAAAGCAATCCCCACATATTTGGTATCTACGTGTTCGAAATTTAATTTCCAGTTCATTACCGAAGACCTTTTTCAAAAATATTTAAAACTGCCCGAGAAATTTCACAAAAACATAAGGTTTGTCAAAATCCATACCAACCACCATGATTTTTCCGAAAAAAATTAAAAAAGTTTAAAACAAAAGCAATCCCCACATATTTGGTATGTACGTGTTCGAAATTTAATTTCCAGTTCATTACCGAAGACCTTTTCAAAAATATTGAAAACTGCCCGAGAAATTTCACAAAAACATAAGGTTTGTCAAAATCCATACCAACCATCATGATTTTTCCGAAAAATATTAAAAAAGTTTAAAACAAAAGCAATCCCCACATATTTGGTATCTACGAGTTCGAAATTTAATTTCCAGTTCATTACCGAAGACCTTTTTCAAAAATATTTAAAACTGCCCGAGAAATTTCACAAAAACATAAGGTTTGTCAAAATCCATACCAACCATCATGATTTTTCCGAAAAAAATTAAAAAAGTTTAAAACAAAAGCAATCCCCACATATTTGGTATGTACGTGTTCGAAATTTAATTTCCAGTTCATTACCGAAGACCTTTTCAAAAATATTGAAAACTGCCCGAGAAATTTCACAAAAACATAAGGTTTGACAAAATCCATACCAACCATCATGATTTTTCCGAAAAATATTAAAAAAGTTTAAAACAAAAGCAATCCCCACATATTTGGTATCTACGTGTTCGAAATTTAATTTCCAGTTCATTACCGAAGACCTTTTTCAAAAATATTTAAAACTGCCCGAGAAATTTCACAAAAACATAAGGTTTGTCAAAATCCATACCAACCATCATGATTTTTCCGAAAAAAATTAAAAAAGTTTAAAACAAAAGCAATCTCCACATATTTGGTGTGTACGTGTTCGAAATTTAATTTCCAGTTCATTACCGAAGACTTTTTTCAAAAATATTTAAAACTGCCCGAGAAATTTCACAAAAACATAAGGTTTGTCAAAATCCATACCAACCATCATGATTTTTCCGAAAAAAATTAAAAAAGTTTAAAACAAAAGCAATCCCCACATATTTGGTATGTACGTGTTCGAAATTTAATTTCCAGTTCATTACCGAAGACCTTTTTCAAAAATATGGAAAACTGCCCGAGAAATTTCACAAAAACATAAGGTTTGTCAAAATCCATACCAACCATCATGATTTTTCCGAAAAAAATTAAAAAAGTTTAAAACAAAAGCAATCCCCACATATTTGGTATCTACGTGTTCGAAATTTAATTTCCAGTTCATTACCGAAGACTTTTTTCAAAAATATTTAAAACTGCCCGAGAAATTTCACAAAAACATAAGGTTTGTCAAAATCCATACCAACCATCATGATTTTTCCGAAAAAAATTAAAAAAGTTTAAAACAAAAGCAATCCCCACATATTTGGTATCTACGTGTTCGAAATTTAATTTCCAGTTCATTACCGAAAACCTTTTTCAAAAATAATTAAAATTGCCCGAGAAATTTCAGAAAAACATAAGCTTTGTCAAAATCCATACCAACCATCATGATTTTTCCGAAAAAAATTAAAAAAGTTTAAAACAAAAGCAATCCCCACATATTTGGTATCTACGTGTTCGAAATTTAATTTCCAGTTCATTACCGAAGACCTTTTTCAAAAATAATTAAAATTGCCCGAGAAATTTCAGAAAAACATAAGCTTTGTCAAAATCCATACCAACCATCATGATTTTTCCGAAAAAAATTAAAAAAGTTTAAAACAAAAGCAATCCCCACATATTTGGTATCTACGTGTTCGAAATTTAATTTCCAGTTCATTACCGAAGACCTTTTTCAAAAATATTTAAAACTGCCCGAGAAATTTCACAAAAACATAAGGTTTGTCAAAATCTATACCAACCATCATGATTTTTCCGAAAAAAAATTAAAAAAGTTTAAAACAAAAGCAATCCCCACATATTTGGTATCTACGTGTTCGAAATTTAATTTCCAGTTCATTACCGAAGACCTTTTTCAAAAATATTTAAAACTGCCCGAGAAATTTCACAAAAACATAAGGTTTGTCAAAATCCATACCAACCATCATGATTTTTCCGAAAAAAATTAAAAAAGTTTAAAACAAAAGCAATCTCCACATATTTGGTACCTACGTGTTCGAAATTTAATTTCCAGCTCATTACCGAAGACCTTTTTCAAAAATATTTAAAACTGCCCAAGAAATTTCACAAAAACATAAGGTTTGTCAAAATCCATACCAACCATCATGATTTTTCCGAAAAAAATTAAAAAAGTTTAAAACAAAAGCAATCCCCACATATTTGGTATCTACGTGTTCGAAATTTAATTTCCAGTTCATTACCGAAGACCTTTTTCAAAAATATTTAAAACTGCCCGAGAAATTTCACAAAAACATAAGGTTTGTCAAAATCCATACCAACCATCATGATTTTTCCGAAAAATATTAAAAAAGTTTTAAACAAAAGCAATCCCCACATATTTGGTATCTACGTGTTCGAAATTTAATTTCCAGTTCATTACCGAAGACCTTTTTCAAAAATATTTAAAACTGCCCGAGAGATTTCACAAATACATAAGGTTTGTCAAAATCCATACCAACCATCATGATTTTTCCGAAAAAAATTAAAAAAGTTTAAAACAAAAGCAATCCCCACATATTTGGTATCTACGTGTTCGAAATTTAATTCCCAGTTCATTACCGAAGACCTTTTTCAAAAATATTTAAAACTGCCCGAGAAATTTCACAAAAACATAAGGTTTGTCAAAATCCATACCAACCATCATGATTTTTCCGAAAAAAAATTAAAAAAGTTTAAAACAAAAGCAATCCCCACATATTTGGTATCTACGTGTTCGAAATTTAATTTCCAGTTCATTACCGAAGAGCTTTTTCAAAAATATTTAAAACTGCCCGAGAAATTTCACAAAAACATAAGGTTTGTCAAAAATCCATACCAACCATCATGATTTTTCCGAAAAAAATTAAAAAAGTTTAAAACAAAAGCAATCCCCACATATTTGGTATCTACGTGTTCGAAATTTAATTTCCAGTTCATTACCGAAGACCTTTTTCAAAAATATTTAAAACTGCCCGAGAAATTTCACAAAAACATAAGGTTTGTCAAAATCCATACCAACCATCATGATTTTTCCGAAAAAAATTAAAAAAGTTTAAAACAAAAGCAATCCCCACATATTTGGTATCTACGTGTTGGAAATTTAATTTCCAGTTCATTACCGAAGACCTTTTTCAAAAATATTTAAAACTGCCCGAGAAATTTCACAAAAACATAAGATTTGTCAAAATCCATACCAACCATCAAGATTTTTCCGAAAAAAATTAAAAAAGTTTAAAACAAAAGCAATCCCCATATATTTGGTATCTACGTGTTCGAAATTTAATTTTCAGTTCATACCGAAGACCTTTTTCAAAAATATTTAAAACTGCCCGAGAAATTTCACAAAAACATAAGGTTTGTCAAAATCCATACCATCATGATTTTTCCGAAAAAAATTAAAAAAGTTTAAAACAAAAGCAATCCCCACATATTTGGTATCTACGTGTTCGAAATTTAATTTCCAGTTCATTACCGAAGAGCTTTTTCAAAAATATTTAAAACTGCCCGAGAAATTTCACAAAAACATAAGGTTTGTCAAAAATCCATACCAACCATCATGATTTTTCCGAAAAAAATTAAAAAAGTTTAAAACAAAAGCAATCCCCACATATTTGGTATCTACGTGTTCGAAATTTAATTTCCAGTTCATTACCGAAGACCTTTTTCAAAAATTTTTAAAACTGCCCGAGAAATTTCACAAAAACATAAGGTTTGTCAAAATCCATACCAACCATCATGATTTTTCCGAAAAAAATTAAAAAAGTTTAAAACAAAAGCAATCCCCACATATTTGGTATCTACGTGTTCGAAATTTAATTTCCAGTTCATTACCGAAGACCTTTTTCAAAAATATTTAAAACTGCCCGAGAAATTTCACAAAAACATAAGGTTTGTCAAAATCCATACCAACCATCATGATTTTTCCGAAAAAAATTAAAAAAGTTTAAAACAAAAGCAATCCCCACATATTTGGTATCTACGTGTTCGAAATTTAATTTCCAGTTCATTACCGAAGACCTTTTTCAAAAATATTTAAAACTGCCCGAGAAATTTCACAAAAACATAAGGTTTGTCAAAATCCATACCAACCATCATGATTTTTCCGAAAAAAATTAAAAAAGTTTAAAACAAAAGCAATCCCCACATATTTGGTATCTACGTGTTCGAAATTTAATTTCCAGTTCATTACCGAAGACCTTTTTCAAAAATATTTAAAACTGCCCGAGAAATTTCACAAAAACATAGTGTTTGTCAAAATCCATACCAACCATCATGATTTTTCCGAAAAAAATTAAAAAAGTTTAAAACAAAAGCAATCCCCACATATTTGGTATATACGTGTTCGAAATTTAATTTCCAGTTCATTACCGAAGACCTTTTTCAAAAATATTTAAAACTGTCCGAGAAATTTCACAAAAACATAAGGTTTGTCAAAATCCATACCAACCATCATGATTTTACCGAAAAAAATTAAAAAAGTTTAAAACAAAAGCAATCCCCACATATTTGGTATCTACGTGTTCGAAATTTAATTTCCAGTTCATTACCGAAGACCTTTTTCAAAAATATTTAAAACTGCCCGAGCAATTTCACAAAAACATAAGGTATGTCAAAATCCATACCAACCATCATGATTTTACCGAAAAAAATTAAAAAAGTTTAAAACAAAAGCAATCCCCACATATTTGGTATCTACGTGTTCGAAATTTAATTTCCAGTTCATTACCGAAGACCTTTTTCAGAAATATTTAAAACTGCCCGAGAAATTTCACAAAAACATAAGGTTTGTTAAAATCCAAACCAACCATCATGATTTTTCCGAAAAAAATTAAAAAAGTTTAAAACAAAAGCAATCCCCACATATTTGGTATCTACGTGTTTGAAATTTAATTTCCAGTTCATTACCGAAGACCTTTTTCAAAAATATTTAAAACTGTCCGAGAAATTTCACAGAAATATAAGGTTTGTCAAAATCCATACCAACCATCATGATTTTTCCGAAAAAAATTAAAAAAGTTTAAAACAAAAGCAATCCCCACATATTTGGTATCTACGTGTTCGAAATTTAATTTCCAGTTCATTACAGAAGACATTTTTCAAAAATATTTTAAACTGCCCGAGAAATTTCACAAAAACATAAGGTTTGTCAAAATCCATACCAACCATCATGATTTTTCCGAAAAAAATTAAAAAAGTTTAAAACAAAAGCAATCCCCACATATTTGGTATCTACGTGTTCGAAATTTAATTTCCAGTTCATTACCGAAGACCTTTTTCAAAAATATTCAAAACCGCCCGAGAAATTTCACAAAAACATAGTGTTTGTCAAAATCCATCATGATTTTTCCGAAAAAAATTAAAAAAGTTTAAAACAAAAGCAATCCCCACATATTTGGTATCTACGTGTTCAAAATTTAATTTCCAGTTCATTACCGAAGACCTTTTTCAAAAATATTTAAAACTGCCGGAGAAATTTCACAAAAACATAAGGTTTGTCAAAATCCATACCAACCATCATGATTTTTCCGAAAAAAATTAAAAAAGTTTAAAACAAAAGCAATCCCCACATATTTGGTATCTACGTGTTCGAAATTTAATTTCCAGTTCGTTACCGAAGACCTTTTTCAAAAATATTTAAAACTGCCCGAGAAATTTCACAAAAACATAAGGTCTGTCAAAATCCATACCAACCATCATGATTTTTCCGAAAAAAATTAAAAAAGTTTAAAACAAAAGCAATTCCCACATATTTGGTATCTACGTGTTCGAAATTTAATTTCCAGTTCATTACCGAAGACCTTTTTCAAAAATATTTAAAACTACCCGAGAAATTTCACAAAAACATAAGGTTTGTCAAAATCCATACCAACCATCATGATTTTCCCGAAAAAAATTAAAAAAGTTTAAAACAAAAGCAATCCCTACATATTTGGTATCTACGTGTTCGAAATTTAATTTCCAGTTCATTACCGATGACCTTTTTTCAAAAATATTTAAAACTGCCCGAGAAATTTCACAAAAACATCAGGTTTGTCAAAATACATACCAACCATCATGATTTTTCCGAAAAAAATTAAAAAAGTTTAAAACAATAACAATCCCCACATATTTGGTATCTACGTGTTCGAAATTTAATTTCCAGTTCATTACCGAAGACCTTTTTCAAAAATATTTAAAACTGCCCGAGAAATTTCACAAAAACATAAGGTTTGTCAAAATCCATACCAACCATCATGATTTTTCCGAAAAAAAATTAAAAAAGTTTAAAACAAAAGCAATCCCCACATATTTGGTATCTACGTGTTCGAAATTTTATTTCCAGTTCATTACCGAAGACCTTTTTCAAAAATATTTAAAACTGCCCGAGGAATTTCACAAAAACATTAGGTTTGTCAAAATCCGAAAAAAATTAAAAAAGTTTAAAACAAAAGCAATCCCCACATATTTGGTATCTACGTGTTCGAAATTTAATTTCCAGTTCATTACCGAAGACCTTTTTCAAAAATATTTAAAACTGCCCGAGAAATTTCACAAAAACATAAGGTTTGTCAAAATCCATACCAACAATCATGATTTTTCCGAAAAAAATTAAAAAAGTTTAAAACAAAAGCAATCCCCACATATTTGGTATCTACGTGTTCGAAATTTCATTTCCAGTTCATTACCGAAGACCTTTTTCAAAAATATTTAAAACTGCCCGAGAAATTTCACAAAAACATAAGGTTTGTCAAAATCCATACCAACCATCATGATTTTTCGAAAAAAATTAAAAAACTTTAAAACAAAAGCAATCCCCACATATTTGGTATCTACGTGTTCGAAATTTAATTTCCAGTTCATTACCGAAGACCTTTTTCAAAAATATTTAAAACTGTCCGAGAAATTTCACAAAAACATAAGGTTTGTCAAAATCCATACCAACCATCATGATTTTTCCGAAAAAAATTAAAAAAGTTTAAAACAAAAGCAATCCCCACATATTTGGTATCTACGTGTTCGAAATTTAATTTCTAGTTCATTACCGAAGACCTTTTTCAGAAATATTTAAAACTGCCCGAGAAATTTCACAAAAACATAAGGTTTGTCAAAATCCAAACCAACCATCATGATTTTTCCGAAAAAAATTAAAAAAGTTTAAAACAAAAGCAATCCCCACATATTTGGTATCTACGTGTTCGAAATTTAATTTCCAGTTCATTACCGAAGACCTTTTTCAAAAATATTCAAAACCGCCCGAGAAATTTCACAAAAACATAGTGTTTGTCAAAATCCATACCAACCATCATGATTTTTCCGAAAAAAATTAAAAAAGTTTAAAACAAAAGCAATCCCCACATATTTGGTATCTACGTGTTCAAAATTTAATTTCCAGTTCATTACCGAAGACCTTTTTCAAAAATATTTAAAACTGCCGGAGAAATTTCACAAAAACATAAGGTTTGTCAAAATCCATACCAACCATCATGATTTTTCCGAAAAAAATTAAAAAAGTTTAAAACAAAAGCAATCCCCACATATTTGGTATCTACGTGTTCGAAATTTAATTTCCAGTTCGTTACCGAAGACCTTTTTCAAAAATATTTAAAACTGTCCGAGAAATTTCACAAAAACATAAGGTCTGTCAAAATCCATACCAACCATCATGATTTTTCCGAAAAAAATTAAAAAAGTTTAAAACAAAAGCAATTCCCACATATTTGGTATCTACGTGTTCGAAATTTAATTTCCAGTTCATTACCGAAGACCTTTTTCAAAAATATTTAAAACTGCCCGAGAAATTTCACAAAAACATAAGGTTTGTCAAAATCCATACCAACCATCATGATTTTTCGAAAAAAATTAAAAAACTTTAAAACAAAAGCAATCCCCACATATTTGGTATCTACGTGTTCGAAATTTAATTTCCAGTTCATTACCGAAGACCTTTTTCAAAAATATTTAAAACTGTCCGAGAAATTTCACAAAAACATAAGGTTTGTCAAAATCCATACCAACCATCATGATTTTTCCGAAAAAAATTAAAAAAGTTTAAAACAAAAGCAATCCCCACATATTTGGTATCTACGTGTTCGAAATTTAATTTCCAGTTCATTACCGAAGACCTTTTTCAGAAATATTTAAAACTGCCCGAGAAATTTCACAAAAACATAAGGTTTGTCAAAATCCAAACCAACCATCATGATTTTTCCGAAAAAAATTAAAAAAGTTTAAAACAAAAGCAATCCCCACATATTTGGTATCTACGTGTTCGAAATTTAATTTCCAGTTCATTACCGAAGACCTTTTTCAAAAATATTCAAAACCGCCCGAGAAATTTCACAAAAACATAGTGTTTGTCAAAATCCATACCAACCATCATGATTTTTCCGAAAAAAATTAAAAAAGTTTAAAACAAAAGCAATCCCCACATATTTGGTATCTACGTGTTCGAAATTTAATTTCCAGTTCGTTACCGAAGACCTTTTTCAAAAATATTTAAAACTGCCCGAGAAATTTCACAAAAACATAAGGTCTGTCAAAATCCATACCAACCATCATGATTTTTCCGAAAAAAATTAAAAAAGTTTAAAACAAAAGCAATCCCCACATATTTGGTATCTACGTGTTTGAAATTTAATTTCCAGTTCATTACCGAAGACCTTTTTCAAAAATATTTAAAACTACCCGAGAAATTTCACAAAAACATAAGGTTTGTCAAAATCCATACCAACCATCATGATTTTTCCGAAAAAAATTAAAAAAGTTTAAAACAAAAGCAATCCCTACATATTTGGTATCTACGTGTTCGAAATTTAATTTCCAGTTCATTACCGATGACCTTTTTCAAAAATATTTAAAACTTCCCGAGAAATTTCACAAAAACATCAGGTTTGTCAAAATCCATACCAACCATCATGATTTTTCCGAAAAAAATTAAAAAAGTTTAAAACAATAACAATCCCCACATATTTGGTATCTACGTGTTCGAAATTTAATTTCCAGTTCATTACCGAAGACCTTTTTCAAAAATATTTAAAACTGCCCGAGAAATTTCACAAAAACATAAGGTTTGTCAAAATCCATACCAACCATCATGATTTTTCCGAAAAAAAATTAAAAAAGTTTAAAACAAAAGCAATCCCCACATATTTGGTATCTACGTGTTCGAAATTTTATTTCCAGTTCATTACCGAAGACCTTTTTCAAAAATATTTAAAACTGCCCGAGAAATTTCACAAAAACATAAGGTTTGTCAAAATCCATACCAACCATCATGATTTTTCCGAAAAAAATTAAAAAAGTTTAAAACAAAAGCAATCCCCACATATTTGGTATCTACGTGTTCAAAATTTAATTTCCAGTTCATTACCGAAGACCTTTTTCAAAAATATTTAAAACTGCCCGAGAAATTTCACAAAAACATAAGGTTTGTCAAAATCCATACCAACCATCATGATTTTTCCGAAAAAAATTAAAAAAGTTTAAAACAAAAGCAATCCCCACATATTTGGTATCTACGTGTTCGAAATTTAATTTCCAGTTCATTACCGAAGACCTTTTTCAAAAATATTTAAAACTACCCGAGAAATTTCACAAAAATATAAGGTTTGTCAAAATCCATACCAACCATCATGATTTTTCCGAAAAAAAATAAAAAAGTTTAAAACAAAAGCAATCCCCACATATTTGGTATCTACGTGTTCGAAATTTAATTTCCAGTTCATTACCGAAGACCTTTTTCAAAAATATTTAAAACTGTCCGAGATATTTCACAAAAACATAAGGTTTGTCAAAATCCATACCAAACATCATGATTTTTCCGAAAAAAATTAAAAAAGTTTAAAACAAAAGCAATCCCCACATATTTGGTATCAACGTGTTCAAAATTTAATTTCCAGTTCATTACCGAAGACCTTTTTCAAAAATATTTAAAACTGCCCGAGAAATTTCACAAAAACATAAGGTTTGTCAAAATCCATACCAACCATCATGATTTTTCCGAAAAAAATTAAAAAAGTTTAAAACAAAAGCAATCCCCACATATTTGGTATCTACGTGTTCGAAATTTAATTTCCAGTTCATTACCGAAGACCTTTTTCAAAAATATTTAAAACTACCCGAGAAATTTCACAAAAACATAAGGTTTGTCAAAATCCATACCAACCATCATGATTTTTCCGAAAAAAAATAAAAAAGTTTAAAACAAAAGCAATCCCCACATATTTGGTATCTACGTGTTCGAAATTTAATTTCCAGTTCATTACCGAAGACCTTTTTCAAAAATATTTAAAACTGTCCGAGAAATTTCACAAAAACATAAGGTTTGTCAAAATCCATACCAAACATCATGATTTTTCCGAAAAAAATTAAAAAAGTTTAAAACAAAAGCAATCCCCACATATTTGGTATCTACGTGTTCAAAATTTAATTTCCAGTTCATTACCGATGACCTTTTTCAAAAATATTTAAAACTGCCCGCGAAATTTCACAAAAACATAAGGTTTGTCAAAATCCATACCAACCATCATGATTTTTCCGAAAAAAATTAAAAAAGTTTAAAACAAAAGCAATCCCCACATATTTGGTATCTACGTCTTCGAAATTTAATTTCCAGTTCATTACCGAAGACCTTTTTCAAAAATATTTAAAACTGCCCGAGAAATTTCACAAAAACATAAGGTTTGTCAAAATCCATACCAACCATCATGATTTTTCCGAAAAAAATTAAAAAAGTTTAAAACAAAAGCAATCCCCACATATTTGGTATCTACGTGTTCGAAATTTAATTTCCAGTTCATTACAGAAGACCTTTTTCAAAAATATTTAAAACTGTCCGAGCAATTTCACAAAAACATAAGGTTTGTCAAAATCCATACCAACCATCATGATTTTTCCGAAAAAAATTAAAAAAGTTTAAAACAAAAGCAATCCCCACATATTTGGTATCTACGTGTTCGAAATTTAATTTCCAGTTCATTACAGAAGACATTTTTCAAAAATATTTTAAACTGCCCGAGAAATTTCACAAAAACATAAGGTTTGTCAAAATCCATACCAACCACCATGATTTTTCCGAAAAAAATTAAAAAAGTTTAAAACAAAAGCAATCCCCACATATTTGGTTTCTACGTGTTCGAAATTTAATTTCCAGTTCATTACCGAAGACCTTTTTCAAAAATATTCAAAACCGCCCGAGAAATTTCACAAAAACATAGTGTTTGTCAAAATCCATACCAACCATCATGATTTTTCCGAAAAAAATTAAAAAAGTTTAAAACAAAAGCAATCCCCACATATTTGGTATCTACGTGTTCGAAATTTAATTTCCAGTTCATTACCGAAGACCTTTTTCAAAAATATTTAAAACTGTCCGAGAAATTTCACAAAAACATAAGGTTTGTCAAAATCCATACCAACCATCATGATTTTTCCGAAAAAAATTAAAAAAGTTTAAAACAAAAGCAATTCCCACATATTTGGTATCTACGTGTTCGAAATTTAATTTCCAGTTCATTACCGAAGACCTTTTTCAAAAATATTTAAAACTGCCCGAGAAATTTCACAAAAACATAACGTTTGTCAAAATGCATACCAACGATCATGATTTTCCCAACAAAATTAAAGAACTTTAAAACAAAAGCAATCCCCACATATTTGGTATCTACGTGTTCGAAATTTAATTTCCAGTTCATTACCGAAGACCTTTTTCAAAAATATTTAAAACTGTCCGAGAAATTTCACAAAAACATAAGGTTTGTCAAAATCCATACCAACCATCATGATTTTTCCGAAAAAAATTAAAAAAGTTTAAAACAAAAGCAATCCCCACATATTTGGTATCTACGTGTTCGAAATTTAATTTCCAGTTCATTACCGAAGACCTTTTTCAGAAATATTTAAAACTGCCCGAGAAATTTCACAAAAACATAAGGTTTGTCAAAATCCAAACCAACCATCATGATTTTTCCGAAAAAAATTAAAAAAGTTTAAAACAAAAGCAATCCCCACATATTTGGTATCTACGTGTTCGAAATTTAATTTCCAGTTCATTACCGAAGACCTTTTTCAAAAATATTCAAAACCGCCCGAGAAATTTCACAAAAACATAGTGTTTGTCAAAATCCATACCAACCATCATGATTTTTCCGAAAAAAATTAAAAAAGTTTAAAACAAAAGCAATCCCCACATATTTGGTATCTACGTGTTCAAAATTTAATTTCCAGTTCATTACCGAAGACCTTTTTCAAAAATATTTAAAACTGCCCGAGAAATTTCACAAAAACATAAGGTTTGTCAAAATCCATACCAACCATCATGATTTTTCCCAAAAAAATTAAAAAAGTTTAAAACAAAAGCAATCCCCACATATTTGGTATCTACGTGTTCGAAATTTAATTTCCAGTTCGTTACCGAAGACCTTTTTCAAAAATATTTAAAACTGCCCGAGAAATTTCACAAAAACATAAGGTCTGTCAAAATCCATACCAACCATCATGATTTTTCCGAAAAAAATTAAAAAAGTTTAAAACAAAAGCAATCCCACATATTTGGTATCTACGTGTTCGAAATTTAATTTCCAGTTCATTACCGAAGACCTTTTTCAAAAATATTTAAAACTACCCGAGAAATTTCACAAAAACATAAGGTTTGTCAAAATCCATACCAACCATCATGATTTTTCCGAAAAAAATTAAAAAAGTTTAAAACAAAAGCAATCCCTACATATTTGGTATCTACGTGTTCGAAATTTAATTTCCAGTTCATTACCGATGACCTTTTTCAAAAATATTTAAAACTGCCCGAGAAATTTCACAAAAACATCAGGTTTGTCAAAATCCATACCAACCATCATGATTTTTCCGAAAAAAATTAAAAAAGTTTAAAACAATAACAATCCCCACATATTTGGTATCTACGTGTTCGAAATTTAATTTCCAGTTCATTACCGAAGACCTTTTTCAAAAATATTTAAAACTGCCCGAGAAATTTCACAAAAACATAAGGTTTGTCAAAATCCATACCAACCATCATGATTTTTCCGAAAAAAAATTAAAAAAGTTTAAAACAAAAGCAATCCCCACATATTTGGTATCTACGTGCTGGAAATTTTATTTCCAGTTCATTACCGAAGACCTTTTTCAAAAATATTTAAAACTGCCCGAGGAATTTCACAAAAACATTAGGTTTGTCAAAATCCGAAAAAAATTAAAAAAGTTTAAAACAAAAGCAATCCCCACATATTTGGTATCTACGTGTTCGAAATTTAATTTCCAGTTCATTACCGAAGACCTTTTTCAAAAATATTTAAAACTGCCCGAGAAATTTCACAAAAACATAAGGTTTGTCAAAATCCATACCAACCATCATGATTTTTCCGAAAAAAATTAAAAAAGTTTAAAACAAAAGCAATCCCCACATATTTGGTATCTACGTGTTCAAAATTTAATTTCCAGTTCATTACCGAAGACCTTTTTCAAAAATATTAAAAACTGCCCGAGAAATTTCACAAAAACATAAGGTTTGTCAAAATCCATACCAACCATCATGATTTTTCCGAAAAAAATTAAAAAAGTTTAAAACAAAAGCAATCCCCACATATTTGGTATCTACGTGTTCGAAATTTAATTTCCAGTTCATTACCGAAGACCTTTTTCAAAAATATTTAAAACTGCCCGAGAAATTTCACAAAAACATAAGGTTTGTCAAAATCCATACCAACCATCATGATTTTTCCGAAAAAAATTAAAAAAGTTTAAAACAAAAGCAATCCCCACATATTTGGTATCTACGTGTTCGAAATTTAATTTCCAGTTCATTACCGAAGACCTTTTTCAAAAATATTTAAAACTACCCGAGAAATTTCACAAAAACATAAGGTTTGTCAAAATCCATACCAACCATCATGATTTTTCCGAAAAAAATTAAAAAAGTTTAAAACAAAAGCAATCCCTACATATTTGGTATCTACGTGTTCGAAATTTAATTTCCAGTTCATTACCGATGACCTTTTTCAAAAATATTTAAAACTGCCCGAGAAATTTCACAAAAACATCAGGTTTGTCAAAATCCATACCAACCATCATGATTTTTCCGAAAAAAATTAAAAAAGTTTAAAACAATAACAATCCCCACATATTTGGTATCTACGTGTTCGAAATTTAATTTCCAGTTCATTACCGAAGACCTTTTTCAAAAATATTTAAAACTGCCCGAGAAATTTCACAAAAACATAAGGTTTGTCAAAATCCATACCAACCATCATGATTTTTCCGAAAAAAAATTAAAAAAGTTTAAAACAAAAGCAATCCCCACATATTTGGTATCTACGTGCTGGAAATTTTATTTCCAGTTCATTACCGAAGACCTTTTTCAAAAATATTTAAAACTGCCCGAGGAATTTCACAAAAACATTAGGTTTGTCAAAATCCGAAAAAAATTAAAAAAGTTTAAAACAAAAGCAATCCCCACATATTTGGTATCTACGTGTTCGAAATTTAATTTCCAGTTCATTACCGAAGACCTTTTTCAAAAATATTTAAAACTGCCCGAGAAATTTCACAAAAACATAAGGTTTGTCAAAATCCATACCAACCATCATGATTTTTCCGAAAAAAATTAAAAAAGTTTAAAACAAAAGCAATCCCCACATATTTGGTATCTACGTGTTCGAAATTTAATTTCCAGTTCATTACCGAAGACCTTTTTCAAAAATATTTAAAACTGCCCGAGAAATTTCACAAAAACATAAGGTTTGTCAAAATCCATACCAACCATCATGATTTTTCGAAAAAAATTAAAAAACTTTAAAACAAAAGCAATCCCCACATATTTGGTATCTACGTGTTCGAAATTTAATTTCCAGTTCATTACCGAAGACCTTTTTCAAAAATATTTAAAACTGTCCGAGAAATTTCACAAAAACATAAGGTTTGTCAAAATCCATACCAACCATCATGATTTTTCCGAAAAAAATTAAAAAAGTTTAAAACAAAAGCAATCCCCACATATTTGGTATCTACGTGTTCAAAATTTAATTTCCAGTTCATTACCGAAGACCTTTTTCAAAAATATTTAAAACTGCCCGAGAAATTTCACAAAAACATAAGGTTTGTCAAAATCCATACCAACCATCATGATTTTTCCGAAAAAAATTAAAAAAGTTTAAAACAAAAGCAATCCCCACATATTTGGTATCTACGTCTTCGAAATTTAATTTCCAGTTCATTACCGAAGACCTTTTTCAAAAATATTTAAAACTGCCCGAGAAATTTCACAAAAACATAAGGTTTGTCAAAATCCATACCAACCATCATGATTTTTCCGAAAAAAATTAAAAAAGTTTAAAACAAAAGCAATCCCCACATATTTGGTATCTACGTGTTCAAAATTTAATTTCCAGTTCATTACAGAAGACCTTTTTCAAAAATATTTAAAACTGTCCGAGAAATTTCACAAAAACATAAGGTTTGTCAAAATCCATACCAACCATCATGATTTTTCCGAAAAAAATTAAAAAAGTTTAAAACAAAAGCAATCCCCACATATATGGTATCTACGTGTTCGAAATTTAATTTCCAGTTCATTACAGAAGACATTTTTCAAAAATATTTTAAACTGCCCGAGAAATTTCACAAAAACATAAGGTTTGTCAAAATCCATACCAACCACCATGATTTTTCCGAAAAAAATTAAAAAAGTTTAAAACAAAAGCAATCCCCACATATTTGGTTTCTACGTGTTCGAAATTTAATTTCCAGTTCATTACCGAAGACCTTTTTCAGAAATATTTAAAACTGCCCGAGAAATTTCACAAAAACATAAGGTTTGTCAAAATCCATACCAACCATCATGATTTTTCCGAAAAAAATTAAAAAAGTTTAAAACAAAAGCAATCCCCACATATTTGGTATCTACGTGTTCGAAATTTAATTTCCAGTTCATTACCGAAGACCTTTTTCAAAAATATTTAAAACTGCCCAAAAATTTCACAAAAACATAGTGTTTGTCAAAAT
This sequence comes from Empis livida, assembly GCA_963932195.1. NCBI lineage: Eukaryota > Metazoa > Arthropoda > Insecta > Diptera > Empididae > Empis > Empis livida. The sequence continues at coordinate 67,011 of CAWVQG010000042.1, forward strand.
CCATACCAACCATCATGATTTTTCCGAAAAAAATTAAAAAAGTTTAAAACAAAAGCAATCCCCATATATTTGGTATCTACGTGTTCGAAAGTTAATTTCCAGTGCATTACCGAAGACCTTTTTCAAAAATATTTAAAACTGCCCGAGAAATTTCACAAAAACATAAGGTTTGTCAAAATCCATACCAACCATCATGATTTTTCCGAAAAAAATTAAAAAAGTTTAAAACAAAAGCAATCCCCATATATTTGGTATCTACGTGTTCGAAATTTAATTTCCAGTTCATTACCGAAGACCTTTTTCAAAAATATTTAAAACTGCCCGAGAAATTTCACAAAAACATAAGGTTTGTCAAAATCCATACCAACCATCATGATTTTTCCGAAAAAAATTAAAAAAGTTTAAAACAAAAGCAATCCCCACATATTTGGTATCTACGTGTTCGAAATTTAATTTCCAGTTCATTACCGAAGACCTTTTTCAAAAATATTTAAAACTGCCCGAGAAATTTCACAAAAACATAAGGTTTGTCAAAATCCATACCAACCATCATGATTTTTCCGAAAAAAATTAAAAAAGTTTAAAACAAAAGCAATCCCTACATATTTGGTATCTACGTGTTCGAAATTTAATTTCCAGTTCATTACCGATGACCTTTTTCAAAAATATTTAAAACTGCCCGAGAAATTTCACAAAAACATCAGGTTTGTCAAAATCCATACCAACCATCATGATTTTTCCGAAAAAAATTAAAAAAGTTTAAAACAATAACAATCCCCACATATTTGGTATCTACGTGTTCGAAATTTAATTTCCAGTTCATTACCGAAGACCTTTTTCAAAAATATTTAAAACTGCCCGAGAATTTTCACAAAAACATAAGATTTGTCAAAATCCATACCAACCCTCATGATTTTTCCGAAAAAAATTAAAAAAGTTTAAAACAAAAGCAATCCCCACATATTTGGTAACTACGTGTTCGAAATTTTATTTCCAGTTCATTACCGAAGACCTTTTTCAAAAATATTTAAAACTGCCCGAGAAATTTCACAAAACATAGTGTTTGTCAAAATCCATACCAACCATCATGATTTTTCCGAAAAAAATTAAAAAAGTTTAAAACAAAAGCAATCCCCACATATTTGGTATCTACGTGTTCGAAATTTAATTTCCAGTTCATTACCGAAGACCTTTTTCAAAAATATTTAAAACTGCCCGAGAAATTTCACAAAAACATAAGGTTTGTCAAAATCCATACCAACCATCATGATTTTTCCGAAAAAAATTAAAAAAGTTTAAAACAAAAGCAATCCCCACATATTTGGTATCTACGTGTTCGAAATTTAATTTCCAGTTCATTACCGAAGACCTTTTTCAAAAATATTTAAAACTGCCCGAGAAATTTCACAAAAACATAAGGTTTGTCAAAATCCATACCAACCATCATGATTTTTCCGAAAAAAATTAAAAAAGTATAAAACAAAAGCAATCCCCACATATTTGGTATCTACGTGTTCGAAATTTAATTTCCAGTTCATTACCGAAGACCTTTTTAAAAAATATTTAAAATTGCCCGAGAAAATTCACAAAAACATAAGGTTTGTCAAAATCCATACCAACCATCATGATTTTTCCGAAAAAAATTAAAAAAGTTTAAACCAAAAGCAATCCCCACATATTTGGTATCTACGTGTTCGAAAATTAATTGCCAGTTCATTACCGAAGACCTTTTTCAAAAATATTTAAAACTGCCCGAGAAATTTCACAAAAACATAAGGTTTGTCAAAATCCATACCAACCATCATGATTTTTCTGAAAAAAATTACAAAAGTTTAAAACAAGAGCCCGAGAAAATTCACAAAAACATTTAAAACAATTGCCCGAGAAAATTCACAAAAACATAAGGTTTGTCAAAATCCATACCAACCATCATGATTTTTCCGAAAAAAATTAAAAAAGTTTAAACCAAAAGCAATCCCACATATTTGGTATCTACGTGTTCGAAAATTAATTTCCAGTTCATTACCGAAGACCTTTTTCAAAAATATTTAAAACTGCCCGAGAAATTTCACAAAAACATAGTGTTTGTCAAAATCCATACCAACCATCATGATTTTTCCGAAAAAAATTAAAAAAGTTTAAAACAAAAGCAATCCCCACATATTTGGTATCTACGTGTTCGAAATTTAATTTCCAGTTCATTACCGAAGACCTTTTTCAAAAATATTTAAAACTGCCCGAGAAATTTCACAAAAACATAAGGTTTGTCAAAATCCATACCAACCATCATGATTTTTCTGAAAAAAATTAAAAAAGTTTAAAACAAGAGCAATCTCCACATATTTTGTATCTACGTGTTCGAAATTTAATTTCCAGTTCATTACCGAAGACCTTTTTCAAAAATATTTAAAACTGCCCGAGAAATTTCACAAAAACATAAGGTTTGTCAAAATCCATACCAACCATCATGATTTTTCCGAAAAAAATTAAAAAAGTTTAAAACAAAAGCAATCCCCACATATTTGGTATCTACGTGTTCGAAATTTAATTTCCAGTTCATTACCGAAGACCTTTTTCAAAAATATTTAAAACTGCCCGAGAAATTTCACAAAAATATAAGGTTTGTCAAAACCCATACCAACCATCATGATTTTTCCGAAAAAAATTAAAAAAGTTTAACACAAAAGCAATCCCCACATATTTGGTATCTACGTGTTCGAAATTTAATTTCCAGTTCATTACCGAAGATCTTTTTCAAAAAATATTTAAAACTGCCCGAGAAATTTCACAAAAACATAGTGTTTGTCAAAATCCAACCATCAAGATTTTTCCGAAAAAAATTAAAAAAGTTTAAAACAAAAGCAATCCCCACATATTTGGTATCTACGTGTTCGAAATTTAATTTCCAGTTCATTACCGAAGACCTTTTTCAAAAATATTTAAAACTGCCCGAGAAATTTCACAAAAACATAAGGTTTGTCAAAACCCATACCAACCATCATGATTTTTCCGAAAAAAATTAAAAAAGTTTAAAACAAAAGCAATCCCCATATATTTGGTATCTACGTGTTCGAAATTTAATTTCCAGTTCATTACCGAAGATCTTTTTCAAAAATATTTAAAACTGCCCGAGAAATTTCACAAAAACATAAGGTTTGTCAAAATCCATACCAACCATCATGATTTTTCCGAAAAAAATTAAAAAAGTTTAAAACAAAAGCATTCCCCACATATTTGGTATCTACGTGTTCGAAATTTAATTTCCAGTTCATTACCGAAGACCTTTTTCAAAAATATTTAAAACTGCCCGAGAAATTTCACAAAAACATAAGGTTTGTCAAAATCCATACCAACCATCATGATTTTTCTGAAAAAAATTAAAAAAGTTTAAAACAAAAGCAAACCCACATATTTGGTATCTACGTGTTCGAAATTTAATTTCCTGTTCATTACCGAAGACCTTTTTCAAAAATATTTAAAATTGCCCGAGAAAATTCACAAAAACATAAGGTTTGTCAAAATCCATACCAACCATCATGATTTTTTCGAAAAAAAATAAAAAAGTTTAAAACAAAAGCAATCTCCACATATTTGGTACCTACGTGTTCGAAAATTAATTTCCAGTTCATTACCGAAGACCTTTTTCAAAAATATTTAAAACTGCCGGAGAAATTTCACAAAAACATAAGGTTTGTCAAAATCCATACCAACCATCATGATTTTTCCGAAAAAAATTAAAAAAGTTTAAAACAAAAGCAATCCCCACATATTTGGTATCTACGTGTTCGAAATTTAATTTCCAGTTCATTACCGAAGACCTTTTTCAAAAATATTTAAAACTGCCCAAGAAATTTCACAAAAACATAAGGTTTGTCAAAATCCATACCAACCATCATGATTTTTCCGAAAAAAATTAAAAAAGTTTAAAACAAAAGCAATCCCCACATATTTGGTATCTACGTGTTCGAAATTTAATTTCCAGTTCATTACCGAAGACCTTTTTCAAAAATAATTAAAATTGGCCGAGAAATTTCAGAAAAACATAAGCTTTGTCAAAATCCATACCAACCATCATGATTTTTCCGAAAAAAATTAAAAAAGTTTAAAACAAAAGCAATCCCCACATATTTGGTATCTACGTGTTCGAAATTTAATTTCCAGTTCATTACCGAAGACCTTTTTCAAAAATAATTAAAATTGCCTGAGAAATTTCAGAAAAACATAAGCTTTGTCAAAATCCATACCAACCATCATGATTTTTCCGAAAAAAATTAAAAAAGTTTAAAACAAAAGCAATCCCCACATATTTGGTATCTACGCGTTCGAAATTTAATTTCCAGTTCATTACCGAAGACCTTTTTCAAAAATAATTAAAATTGCCCGAGAAATTTCAGAAAAACATAAGCTTTGTCAAAATCCATACCAACCATCATGATTTTTCCGAAAAAAATTAAAAAAGTTTAAAACAAAAGCAATCCCCACATATTTGGTATCTACGTGTTCGAAATTTAATTTCCAGTTCATTACCGAAGACCTTTTTCAAAAATAATTAAAATTGCCCGAGAAATTTCAGAAAAACATAAGCTTTGTCAAAATCCATACCAACCATCATGATTTTTCCGAAAAAAATTAAAAAAGTTTAAAACAAAAGCAATCCCCACATATTTGGTATCTACGTGTTCGAAATTTAATTTCCAGTTCATTACCGAAGACCTTTTTCAAAAATAATTAAAATTGGCCGAGAAATTTCAGAAAAACATAAGCTTTGTCAAAATCCATACCAACCATCATGATTTTTGCGAAAAAAAATAAAAAAGTTTAAAACAAAAGCAATCCCCACATATTTGGTATCTACGTGTTCGAAATTTAATTTTCAGTTCATTACCGAAGACCTTTTTCAAAAATAATTAAAATTGCCCGAGAAATTTCAGAAAAACATAAGCTTTGTCAAAATCCATACCAACCATCATGATTTTTGCGAAAAAAAATAAAAAAGTTTAAAACAAAAGCAATCCCCACATATTTGGTATCTACGTGTTCGAAATTTAATTTCCAGTTCATTACCGAAGACCTTTTTCAAAAATAATTAAAATTGGCCGAGAAATTTCAGAAAAACATAAGCTTTGTCAAAATCCATACCAACCATCATGATTTTTGCGAAAAAAAATAAAAAAGTTTAAAACAAAAGCAATCCCCACATATTTGGTATCTACGTGTTCGAAATTTAATTTCCAGTTCATTACCGAAGACCTTTTCAAAAATAATTAAAATTGGCCGAGAAATTTCAGAAAAACATAAGCTTTGTCAAAATCCATACCAACCATCATGATTTTTCCGAAAAAAATTAAAAAAGTTTAAAACAAAAGCAATCCCCACATATTTGGTATCTACGTGTTCGAAATTTAATTTCCAGTTCATTACCGAAGACCTTTTTCAAAAATAATTAAAATTGGCCGAGAAATTTCAGAAAAACATAAGCTTTGTCAAAATCCATACCAACCATCATGATTTTTCCGAAAAAAATTAAAAAAGTTTAAAACAAAAGCAATCCCCACATATTTGGTATCTACGTGTTCGAAATTTAATTTCCAGTTCATTACCGAAGACCTTTTTCAAAAATAATTAAAATTGCCCGAGAAATTTCAGAAAAACATAAGCTTTGTCAAAATCCATACCAACCATCATGATTTTTCCGAAAAAAATTAAAAAAGTTTAAAACAAAAGCAATCCCCACATATTTGGTATCTACGTGTTCGAAATTTAATTTCCAGTTCATTACCGAAGACCTTTTTCAAAAATAATTAAAATTGCCCGAGAAATTTCAGAAAAACATAAGCTTTGTCAAAATCCATACCAACCAACATGATTTTTCCGAAAAAAATTAAAAAAGTTTAAAACAAAAGCAATCCCCACATATTTGGTATCTACGTGTTCGAAATTTAATTTCCAGTTCATTACCGAAGACCTTTTTCAAAAATAATTAAAATTGCCCGAGAAATTTCAGAAAAACATAAGCTTTGTCAAAATCCATACCAACCATCATGATTTTTCCGAAAAAAATTAAAAAAGTTTAAAACAAAAGCAATCCCCACATATTTGGTATCTACGTGTTCGAAATTTAATTTCCAGTTCATTACCGAAGACCTTTTTCAAAAATAATTAAAATTGCCCGAGAAATTTCAGCAAAACATAAGCTTTGTCAAAATCCATACCAACCATCATGATTTTTCCGAAAAAAATTAAAAAAGTTTAAAACAAAAGCAATCCCCACATATTTGGTATCTACGTGTTCGAAATTTAATTTCCAGTTCATTACCGAAGACCTTTTTCAAAAATAATTAAAATTGCCCGAGAAATTTCAGAAAAACATAAGCTTTGTCAAAATCCATACCAACCATCATGATTTTTCCGAAAAAAAATAAAAAGTTTAAAACAAAAGTAATCCCCACATATTTGGTATCTACGTGTTCGAAATTTAATTTCCAGTTCATTACCGAAGACCTTTTTCAAAAATAATTAAAATTGCCCGAGAAATTTCAGAAAAACATAAGCTTTGTCAAAATCCATACCAACCATCATGATTTTTCCGAAAAAAATTAAAAAAGTTTAAAACAAAAGCAATCCCCACATATTTGGTATCTACGTGTTCGAAATTTAATTTCCAGTTCATTACCGAAGACCTTTTTCAAAAATAATTAAAATTGCCCGAGAAATTTCAGAAAAACATAAGCTTTGTCAAAATCCATACCAACCATCATGATTTTTCCGAAAAAAATTAAAAAAGTTTAAAACAAAAGCAATCCCCACATATTTGGTATCTACGTGTTCGAAATTTAATTTCCAGTTCATTACCGAAGACCTTTTTCAAAAATAATTAAAATTGGCCGAGAAATTTCAGAAAAACATAAGCTTTGTCAAAATCCATACCAACCATCATGATTTTTGCGAAAAAAAATAAAAAAGTTTAAAACAAAAGCAATCCCCACATATTTGGTATCTACGTGTTCGAAATTTAATTTCCAGTTCATTACCGAAGACCTTTTCAAAAATAATTAAAATTGGCCGAGAAATTTCAGAAAAACATAAGCTTTGTCAAAATCCATACCAACCATCATGATTTTTCCGAAAAAAATTAAAAAAGTTTAAAACAAAAGCAATCCCCACATATTTGGTATCTACGTGTTCGAAATTTAATTTCCAGTTCATTACCGAAGACCTTTTTCAAAAATAATTAAAATTGGCCGAGAAATTTCAGAAAAACATAAGCTTTGTCAAAATCCATACCAACCATCATGATTTTTCCGAAAAAAATTAAAAAAGTTTAAAACAAAAGCAATCCCCACATATTTGGTATCTACGTGTTCGAAATTTAATTTCCAGTTCATTACCGAAGACCTTTTTCAAAAATAATTAAAATTGCCCGAGAAATTTCAGAAAAACATAAGCTTTGTCAAAATCCATACCAACCATCATGATTTTTCCGAAAAAAATTAAAAAAGTTTAAAACAAAAGCAATCCCCACATATTTGGTATCTACGTGTTCGAAATTTAATTTCCAGTTCATTACCGAAGACCTTTTTCAAAAATAATTAAAATTGCCCGAGAAATTTCAGAAAAACATAAGCTTTGTCAAAATCCATACCAACCATCATGATTTTTCCGAAAAAAATTAAAAAAGTTTAAAACAAAAGCAATCCCCACATATTTGGTATCTACGTGTTCGAAATTTAATTTCCAGTTCATTACCGAAGACCTTTTTCAAAAATAATTAAAATTGCCCGAGAAATTTCAGAAAAACATAAGCTTTGTCAAAATCCATACCAACCATCATGATTTTTCCGAAAAAAATTAAAAAAGTTTAAAACAAAAGCAATCCCCACATATTTGGTATCTACGTGTTCGAAATTTAATTTCCAGTTCATTACCGAAGACCTTTTTCAAAAATAATTAAAATTGCCCGAGAAATTTCAGCAAAACATAAGCTTTCTCAAAATCCATACCAACCATCATGATTTTTCCGAAAAAAATTAAAAAAGTTTAAAACAAAAGCAATCCCCACATATTTGGTATCTACGTGTTCGAAATTTAATTTCCAGTTCATTACCGAAGACCTTTTTCAAAAATAATTAAAATTGCCCGAGAAATTTCAGAAAAACATAAGCTTTGTCAAAATCCATACCAACCATCATGATTTTTCCGAAAAAAATTAAAAAGTTTAAAACAAAAGCAATCCCCACATATTTGGTATCTACGTGTTCGAAATTTAATTTCCAGTTCATTACCGAAGACCTTTTTCAAAAATAATTAAAATTGCCCGAGAAATTTCAGAAAAACATAAGCTTTGTCAAAATCCATACCAACCATCATGATTTTTCCGAAAAAAATTAAAAAAGTTTAAAACAAAAGCAATCCCCACATATTTGGTATCTACGTGTTCGAAATTTAATTTCCAGTTCATTACCGAAGACCTTTTTCAAAAATAATTAAAATTGCCCGAGAAATTTCAGAAAAACATAAGCTTTGTCAAAATCCATACCAACCATCATGATTTTTCCGAAAAAAATTAAAAAAGTTTAAAACAAAAGCAATCCCCACATATTTGGTATCTACGTGTTCGAAATTTAATTTCCAGTTCATTACCGAAGACCTTTTTCAAAAATAATTAAAATTGCCCGAGAAATTTCAGAAAAACATAAGCTTTGTCAAAATCCATACCAACCATCATGATTTTTCCGAAAAAAATTAAAAAAGTTTAAAACAAAAGCAATCCCCACATATTTGGTATCTACGTGTTCGAAATTTAATTTCCAGTTCATTACCGAAGACCTTTTTCAAAAATAATTAAAATTGCCCGAGAAATTTCAGAAAAACATAATCTTTGTCAAAATCCATACCAACCATCATGATTTTTCCGAAAAAAATTAAAAAAGTTTAAAACAAAAGCAATCCCCACATATTTGGTATCTACGTGTTCGAAATTTAATTTCCAGTTCATTACCGAAGACCTTTTTCAAAAATAATTAAAATTGCCCGAGAAATTTCAGAAAAACATAAGCTTTGTCAAAATCCATACCAACCATCATGATTTTTCCGAAAAAAATTAAAAAAGTTTAAAACAAAAGCAATCCCCACATATTTGGTATCTACGTGTTCGAAATTTAATTTCCAGTTCATTACCGAAGACCTTTT